>VWZG01009838.1:0-17819 GCA_013396735.1 Grallaria varia | reverse complement strand
CCAACCCAATCAATTCTATGACTGTGATTGTATGATTTTAGCTTCAATACCTGTTCCAACCTGTGTTTTTTCCACAGGCAGAACTGCCCCTTTCCATTGGGAACTGTAAATGTCATGTGGCTACTCATTGTTTTGGAAAACTGGAAACTTGAGAACAATATTTCCAAGTATTTTTCAAGGCAGTTCTGTTGTTCTGGCCAATGTCCAGTAACAATCCACATACAAGACTTGTCCTTATTAACAGTGAGGGGCTTTTGCACTTCTTAGTCTTACAGTATTGCCTTTATTTGTGTTGCATCATAGGGCAGTCAGTGTCTAGAGCTGATGCTGCCTGGGCCAGAGGATCACAAACAATGGAGCCACCCTCTGTCCTCTCTCCTTAAGCTTACCTCAGGCTGAGATCATTCTCAACTGGAATGATTTCAAAGCAGAAACGGACAGTGTGCTGTCTGACACTCTCCCTTCCTCTGTGCAGCAGAGAGTCAAGGCTATTTCCTGGTTTTGCACCGAAGGACCAAAGTCTTTTCAGGACAAGAACAAAGTTGAGGGAACATCAGCAGTCAGGATGTGTCTGGTCAGATCAGTCACCACAAACCAGAAAGGTGTGGGTGAACAACCCGCATATACATGTTGTCTGAGCTCTCAGAGAATAAACTGTCATAAAACTCTGATCAGCTCCCTTCTGTGTAAAATCAGAGGCTGAACCCACAGCAGATTCCTGAGACTGGTGGAGGAAGCCCATAGTTTCACAGCAGCATCCAGCCAATGTGAGGCAGCACTCCTGCTGAAAGGGTGTCACCCAGCTGTTTGCTTCTGGCCCATACTGTTCTTTCCCATGGACATGTTCAAATCTTATTTTTACATGCTGACCTCAGTCGGGGAGCTGGTTCAAGTTAAATGCTGTTCCTTACTTCCAGGTGGCTCTTGACCTGGGTCAGATCCTCAAGCCAGGAGAAAGCAGCAGCAATGGGACAAGGAAAGTGGAGGCCAGAGTGCAAGGAGCAGTGGGACGTCTGCTTTCACAGCAGCTGATTTGTGCTGATCTAAAATGACTGTGAAACCATGGAAAAACTTTCAGTGTCTACAGTGCAGTATAATCTTAACCAAAAAAAATCACACAGAGCTCAAACCTTTTTTCTTCTTCAAAAGTTTTTTTAATATGGAGTCAGTGATGCAGCAGTGAGCATTGAATTGAAAGGCTCAAGCTGTACATTATTACTAAGCTGTTTCCTGGAACATCAGCTGTCCAGAAGATGAAGCTGTAAAGTTCACACTTTCATGAACAGCTGTGAATCACCTGATTTGCACTGAAGGGTGCAATGCAATTCCCTTGATTGTTTTGATTCTTACAGCAATTCCAAGATATTAATTGCTGCAGGACCTTCCTGATTTAGGAAGATCAGGGATGTGTGGATAGTTTTCCTTAGCAGCTGTTTGAATGGCTGCAGCAGCCAGACTTGTACAAGAAGTCTAAATCTACTGAAAAAAATACAAGCCCACCCTGTGTTTATCATCATACAGCCTTTGTGCTGTGCTTTTGTGTGCCATTGCTTACCCACACTATCAGGTCCCTCCAATCAGGAGTTAGTTCTGATCAGTGCTCTGAGGGCAGAGCCAGGGAGCTGTACCTGATCCCATCCTTAACACCAGTCAGGGACAAAGCCTGGCATGAGGCACATTCCTGAGTCTGTGCTCCATGCTGGTGAATGAAGACAGTGCACATGAGGGTCTTGAAGTCTCACTTCCAAATGATGCCAAGTGTTTTCTAAGAGTCAGTGGCTTAGCCCGATGAATTCCTAACGCTCAGCTCCTCTTTCAGTGTGCACGTGTTGCTCGGTATGCAGACTCCTCAGAGGTGAGTGCTGGATTTCCTGTGCCCTGGTATCCATGCATCCCTTTTGGGCATGGCTGCGTTCCCCAGCCTGGCTTGCTCCCACTGCTCTTGCTCACTGGGTTTCCTAACACCAGGGGAACAAACCAGGGGAAGGTCAGGCTGTGAGCTGTGTGTGTACTGATGGCAAGTATTGCAGTGCTTCTCACCATACTGACCTGTGTTACTCAAGGCTGAGGAATGTTCCTCTGGAGAAGAACTTCATTCCTTTCTCTTCTGGAGGATGTGCCATGCTCTCACTGTGCAGTGTAACTCCTCTGTGTCTCCTAGTGCTAGTATAAATCACTGGGAATGCAGCAAGAGCAAACCCTCCTCAGTCCCAGCCCTGTTTTCCTCTGTTCCCAAGGGACTGACACGTGTTCCTCTTGGTGGAGAGGACATTTGTGTTTGGGATGGGCAGAGTATATAGGAAAGCCCAGCAGCAGACTCTGGTATGAGAAGATTGAGGGTTGAACAGACTATCCCTGTTCCTGTTTGCGCTAGAACGATTTTTGAAAAATGTCCCCACTGTCCCCAGCGTTTATTGTGTTTACAAACGTAGGAATGCAATGAATGGTTTAGCTGCTGGTGGTCTTTTCAATGCTGTGCCAGTTAGCTTGGTTGCTAAGAGCCGAGACATGTCACTTCTGCATTTTGTCCCAGTGGCAGATGAAAGGAGTGGGAGTCCTCCAATTTGGGCATGCCAGAGGATGGTGCTGCCAAGCTGCTTGTCTGGGTAAAAAAAGAAATCCAGACTGGCAGTGTCTCATGTCAGTGGAGGCAAAAGACCTTTGTAACTCCTTTTCTTCTCATCTCATATGCTTTCTGTTTATTTTGCACACTAATCAACCTGGGTATGGACAGCAGGGGACTGGAGTATCACAGTGCTGCCACCGTGCTGCCACCGTGCTGCAGCCATCTGTGCCTTCCCACTGCCTTGCACCTGGTGCCACAGCCCTGTGCAGCATTGGTGCTTGGGGGCTGGTGATCCCAGCCTGGCACAGTCGTCTTGCACCCTGCCTAGGTGGCAAACCAACCCTCATATTTGGTTTGTCACCATCCCAGTTGTCCTTTTCTGGGGGAGTGTGCCACTGTGCAGGACAATGAAGCCTGTTTAAAGTGGCATTTGTTTAAGCAATTGTGAAACACTTGTGTTCACAGGGCATTTTATTAGCATCCTTCTAACTTTAGCCTAAACCCATTTTATGGATTTGACTTCAAAGTGTTATTTATAAAAAGAATCACTGAGTCCTTATCAGCTTAATAGTCAATGAGTTAATCTTAGGAAAGTCATTTAATGATGCTAAAGCAGCAATCAGACCAATATGTTTATGTACTGGACCGAAAGTCATGCTGATCTGATTGAAATTGTGTGCCCTGTCTTTCAAACTGGCTTGTCTTACTATTCCCACCCCCCTCTCCAGTATAATCCAGTCCCTTAGACCATGTCAATAGGGATGTTCTGAGGCTTTATCATAGAGGGTTCATTCTGTCTCCACAGGCTGCCCTTTCTCTGTCTCCAGGGCAATAGATGCATTAATGCACTCTCAGACAGTGGCCTGCCATTAAAATGCTCCTTTGTAAGTGCAGCTTTGGTAGCTTGGAGAGCTGACTACGTCATGTGAACGTTTTTCAATGCCACAAAAAGCTGGGGGAAGAAAGGATCTAAATTAGTTTAGCTGGGGCTAAGTTGCCCTGAGCTATTGGCTTTCCTTGGTGCAAACTTTCGTGTAGGCAGTTTCAGAGTCCAATTGTTAACTGTTCTCATTTTGAAAGGGGTTTATAATCTAAATGGGCAGGTAGTCAAACCTTCCCTCAAGGAAGAGTAGTAAAGGCTGGTTTAGAGCCTCTTTAGCAGGAGCAGTTGCCTTAATGCTCTGGCAGGTGAAACTCAATTGTTTTGCTGGTCAGCTCACGGAACCCCCCACAGTTCTTAGAAGAGCACAGGCTGGTGGAGCAAACGTCCGAGCATTCTGCTCCCTGGATGACATCCTAAGAGAAGGTTTCATAAGGATGTGGCCTGCAGGTGCTGTGGGGTGTGCATTTCTGTGGAGCCTGAAGGCCAGGCTGAGCACAGCCTGAGTGCCCCTGAGCTGGAGCAGGTCTGTCCCTGTCTGCAGTTGGGGGTGGGCTTGGTGGTGGTGGGCTCCCCTGCTGTTGGACCAGATGTGTCCCTGTCGACAGTGGTGGCTCCTCTGTGCTGGAGGTGTTTGCTCACAGGAGAGCCCTTTCCTGCCCAGTTGGATCGCTCCCACCAGCTTTACAGTCCATGCATGACAGAGTGTTGATGCAGTTCAGGACATTCCTCCTCCTTTGCTCTGGGCAGCTTCACCAGATACAAGAGTGTTCCACCAGATGTACTCAAGCACATCGTGACAGCTCCTATGCCAGCTCCTCTTGTTCAGTGGCAGGACTTTGCTGGTGAAACTCCTTCCATGTCTTTACACAAGTTTCTGATTTATCTCCTCTATGTTCTGTGAAAAGTCAGCCTGCAGCATTCAGGAATAACAGTACAATTATGTAAGAGCTCTTTTTCCCCTTCAGAGAGGACAGAGTGAAAATCTCCAGGGATATTTGTTTGTCTTTTGGCAGTGCCTGGCAAATGCTTAATGCTGGTCAATATTAAACAATCTTGCTTGGGATTTAAAAAATAACAAATATTATGTTTGGTGGTATTCTCTCAACTAACATCTCTTAGGTGCTGTTTCAAAGACCTGGGGCATGGTGAGAGGGAGGAACAATTTTAATCCTTGCAGAGAATAAATATATCTAGCAGGAATTGAATAATCAGCTGTATATCAGGAGAACTGTTGGGGCTGCAAGTGTTTGAGGAGGCATTTAATACCAAAATGCTGATCAGGAGCCTTAGGCAGTGTGAGAGATGTGCAAGGACATTGGTGATGAACGGGACTGGTTTTGGGTGTGCTCTGCAGGGCTGTGCTCCACGAGGTGACCGATCACACACAGCCAGGAGCACAGCTCAGCGAGCACCTCGATGGATATTTGTGTTTAAACAGGTCACTTTATTGGTCTATTCTGTGTATCCAACCCCTTTGTGGTAGGTTACAGACTGCACATGAGTTATTACAGTGGAAAGGACTCTAAAAACTCTAATTGGCTTTGTGTCAAGGGGGCTGATCATACATCTCTGAACTAATTCAATTAAGTGTTGTAGGTGGTTTCATTTTTGGTCTTAGCCAGTTTTGCTTCTGGCTCTCATTAGGGGGATTTTTTTTTTTTTAACCTTTCTCTTATTGAATTTAAAGAACAAACAACAACTTTCTGTTGCTCTAGGCGTTTTGCTCTTTAAAACTTCCCTTTACTAAATACTGAATCAGATTTTTACAGGGCTGATTTGCATCACTTTGCACTGGTCCTTCTGAATGGCAATTTGGGAGTTTCTCTGGGTATTTAAAAAGAGTGTAATGCTTACTTTAGTTATTTCAGGAAAGAAAAAGTTTAATGGAAAATCAGCATGTTCTTTAAGTACATTTGCATTTTACCAACAGAAAGTTAAAACATTAATTTTTATTTAATAGGCTCCAGCTGAACCACAGATATGATAAAAGCAAAGATGAATGTTTCTGTGCTCTGAAACAATGTTCCTTCCCCCTCTGCACCCAAATGTTTTCCTCTAACAGTTTATTCTTTCCTTTTCTCTATGTAAATATTATGGGACTCTGATGTAAGTGTTACAGATTGCATGAATTTTCTTCTGAGGTGTTTGGAATAGACTAGCACTTAACAACTTACTCATTTGTGGGATGTGTTTTCATTAACGGATGACTTTGTTGATGTGATTAGACTTGTTTGCTTTGGTTGCATTTGACTCCAGCTTTGGAAAGGATGTCTGCCTCTGTTTTGTGGCTCTTGGGCAGTGTGTGCTGATGGAGTTGGCTGCTCCTAACTTCTTGGTTTGGCAATGAAAACTACTGGGGAAATATAGGACTTGGGTCAGTGTCTTTTGGAAATGATGGTGAATTTATCTTTGTTGCAGGGGAAAGAAGCTGATGGCCATCGTATAATAAATATGTTCTCCCATGCTTATTAAGTGGTGTGTAAACCTCTTTATGTGAATTATCCCCTGGAAAGGCTTAACTTTGGAGTGACCTTACCTTCCATTACAATAATACAGTACCTTGCTCCTGTCTTGTATAGTCTGTCACTGCAGTTTTCCCCACTGCTCCTGAGGAATTGCAGTGATGGGAGGAAGAAGTAGTGTGCCCAGCAAAATATGGGGAGGTCCAATTTCTCTCAAAGTTGCCTGATTCCCACTGTAACTGTATGTAAGTGCCCAGATTGTTCAGAGGATCTAGATCCAAGTCATTTTCTCATCTGTAGTTAGAGTGGGCAGGTCCTGACCTCTGTTGTACTCAGGAAAATCCATAGGAGTGACTCTGGATTTTCACAGCAGCATGGACCAAATTCTGAATGAAGGTGATTGCTGAAAAAACCAGCAGATACTGAATCCCAGCTATAGGTGTGTAAAGAGTTTTGTAAGCGAGATTTCTTAGCCCTGTTGAATCACAGGGATCAAAGATGATGATGATCTGGCCCTACATTCCCTTGTCCCTGCTGGGTTGTTCCCTGTGGTGCATTTAACAGCTTAGATCCCAACTCTAACTTGAAACGTGCCCAGTTTCAGGGCTTCCCACACAATGTGTTGGCTGTATCAGTTCCCTCTGGAGGAATTCAGGTAAGATGATAGGAACTGGAATTAAGGGGTCCATTTCTTTAGACTGTTTACAGTCAGATTCTGTCTTGCCTTACTGGAGAGAGGAGTGTAATCTGGTCTGGGTGCTGAAAAGGTGTTTGCAAGAGACAGCAGCTTTAGTCCTGGCACAGCAGCCCATATCCCATTTCTGCAGCAATTCAGCCCCTCCAAACTAAAGTGTGGAGCTGTAAATATAACGGATGAAGCACCTGAAGCACAGCCTGCCTTGAGATGGGGAGTGAGAGTCTTCCAGAGAGAGCCAGGGCAAAGGTCTTGTGTAGGATCCATGTTTTCACAAAGCCACCTTCTGGCTGTGATACAGCCCCTGGGGCTGTTGACTGCTTTCTGCTGCCTCTGCTACTCTGGGGACATCTTATAGCAACCTGAGGCCCCACAGCTTCAGATCCTAAAGGTGGCTCTTAGAACCACACACGAGGTCACCCGAGGCCAAGTGCTGTCCTCAAGAAGCACATGCTAGCCCTGACAGCGTGTTTGCTCCTCAAACCTTGTTGTCCCAGAACCCATGCATTCACTTTAAGTCTCCATCTCCTTTCTCACCAGTTTCTACATGTGTGTTTATTATTCTGCTTAATCAGCTGCCCTACATTGAGGACTCACTCTCTTGGTGTCAGAAAATTAGGTTTTTGTCATGTGATCACCCTATTCACAAAAAGTAACAAACAGCTTCAGAGCTGGGGCTCACAGAGCAGCCACCCTTTGGAGAAGAGTTCTCTCCAGTCCCACAAAGCACAACGCTTCCATAAATGTGGGACAAAGTCTGGCACCCCAGATAAATATGAGGTTGGAATTGCCCATAATACAGGTGTCCTTCCCAAGGCAGGTTGGGCAGGAAAACCTCCCTTCTTGCCCCTGATCTTAAGGAAAGTGCCCTGTGTATTCAAGGTCTGCTCTCATCAATGATGAGAAATGTAGTGGAAAGGCCTGGGATAGCCTCCCTTCTTCCCTTCTCCAGTTCAGTGAGGCTGAAGCAAAATTGGTTCCCATTTGGCTGGTTTTCAGTGTCTCATTTGCACTGAGACGGAGCAGGGAAGAGGGTGTCAGCCTAGCTTCCAGTGGACTTTACCAGCCTCTCAGCTGCAGGGATCAAACCAATACGTGCCAGCTTGGAGGCTTAGCTCTCCTCTTGATCTTCATGGAAGCAGCTCCAGGATATGGTTGTGATGCTAGGGCTGATGGGGAGAACAGAAGAGCCTGCAGGAGGCTGTGACTGCTGTGGAGGCAGGTGACATGGGGGGCTGAGCCACCTGGATTTCTTTTTTTTGCCGCACACCCATTTCAAGAGAGAGAACAATAAAGAAGAAAGCAATGTATGCTAGAAAAACGTGGGATTCATGGCAGCGTTATCAGGGCTGGCAGCTGCTTCTGTCTTCCTTTGGAGCACAGTGGCTGCAGAAGGGCAGCAGGGCAAATTTTCCTGGAGCTGTCTGCTCTCAGCCTCAGCTGCTGGTGTCTCCTCACTCTGGTCACTGAACACTGGTTTTCAAACATGCCTCCATCCTGTCCCACTCAAAGTCCTTTTTCCCTGGGGAAAGTGCTTGCCTCCTCACAGTGGCACATGGGTGGAGGTGCAAACCTCAGTGGGGCCATTGAAAGAAGTCCTGAACCACTTCTGCTAAGCTTGAATCCTTTTTTTGTTGGCTTAGAGAGGCAGCAAGGACCAGCTTCCACATCCAAGAAGGCCTAAGCTAGGCTGCTCCTGAGTAGCTCACTTCCCAAGTGGAGAGATAAAATAGTGAAATAAAACATTCCTGTACTGTTTTGCCATGTGGCAAAAGAACATTTAGTTCTCACCGCAGTGTAGTCTTCACACTGCACTCATACATGGGAGAAAAACAACTCAGCATTATCCTGGGTCTTAACGTGACTATCAACATTTTCAGTACAGCTGGGAAAAAAACCAATCAACTTCCAGCTCTTCCTGGAAACCTGTGATGGTGTCTTCCAGATGTCTGCCCATGAGGATGGTGATAAGGGTAGAAACAGGGTCAGTGGGCAGAGCATGGTGTGCAAAGACCACTGTCTGGAGCAGCAGCTGCATCCTGTGGGCTGAGAACGATTAGCTGCTGACTTTAGTTTGGCACTGGAAGAGCCCCAGTGACCTGCTCGTGACTTGTGGCATTGCTGTAACCAAATCACTTCCCTTTGTCTCTCTGTCAACTCAAAGAGCAGTTGGAGAATTAGATTCTTTTGGGCTTTATGAATCAAAATGGATTAATAAGTATTAGATGTTTAAGAATCCTCTTTGATTTCCATCTTTGGGGTTTAGTCTTTGGTCCAGCAGACTCTTGCAGTCAAGGTGAGACAAGAAGCACAGAGCATTATTTCTGTGTATATTCATGCAACAGTCAAAATATAGATGCATTAATTGTGATTAGTGCCTTCTATACAGCAAACACGTCCTATCCTGACATGTTTTGGAATGAAAAAAGTCTTCTCAATTAAACAGAGAAAGCTCCAGCCCTGCTGGTAAGAAACTGTCTGTGAAGATGCAGGAAGCTTTGTCATGTTGAGTTTCCTCTTATTCTCTTGCTTTGGATTGTTCATTAAAAATACTGTCTCTTTCCACTGTCTGCATTTAAGACAGCAAATTAATTTTGTTGTGGAACATGACCAGTCCCACAAAGATCATGCCGTAAGTTACAAGGACCAACCAGTCATCAACCAGGTGTGTAGTCATGGGGCCATAATCTGCCTTCAGGTCCATCAGCGGAGTTGATGCTCATCACATTTACATTTACTTCAGAGAGACAGAAGAGAGACTTTTCCCTGCTCTGCTATTGCAGCAACACACCCACTTGCTGAGGGTCCGTTCCATGCCTGGTGAACCTTCTGGTGTGAATCTCAGACTGGGCTCTTACCTTGAGCTCTCTCAGCTTCAAGTCTGTTAGTGCTGCTGTGCTTCATGTTTCTGCATCCCAGGCAGCTCTCTCTGTGCTGACCAGAGAGCTTCAACATCCATATGGAGTCTTCTAGAGGACACTCCTCGTGGAAGTAGTTAGTGCAGAAGCCATGGATGGAATCAGCAGTTGAAGAAATCAGTTACTTTGTTCATCCCTGAACCAAAAAAACCCACCCCTCTTTCTAGCATCAACCTCCCAAACATCAGAGGCTGCGAATTTAGTCTCAATTCTCTGTAAAATAATCAAAGTAGAGCTCATAGTGGCTTTGTAAACAAGAGTGTTTTGATTTCTAACCCCAGAGCTGCTATGAGTAGAGTGTGTGTGTGCACCTTCTGTCTATTAATCTCTGGGACATGCATGGCTTTGCAGTGAGGTGACATTTGGCATCCTGTGAATCAAACCGTCACTGATTGCCTCATCCTTTGTCTTCACATTTAGGCTGTAAATGGCCGTGTTAAATAGGTGAAATAAGTGTGGACAATAGGTATGAGAAGCCACCTGAGACAAACTGTGAAACAAAAGACTCTGTGTTCTCAGATGATGAAGAGAACAATTGTGCACCCATGAACAAAAGGCCCAAAAAGAAGGATCAACCCCTTGAGGTACTTCCCTATTGTCGAGGCTCCTCCTTCAGTGACACTCCTTGAATCTTCAACTGAACAAACATCTCTCTTAGGTCTAAAACCACAAAGTCCAAACAATACATTAAGTTTTTTCAAGGGGGAGGGGAGGGTCTTGCTATGGGTTTGCTCGTTTTTCTCCATGTGTGGATTTCCTTAAAGGAGTCTGAATTTGTGCCTATGGAGAAATGAGTTATACAGGGTTTGGTCAGCAGTTGCAATCCCTTCTGGTGGATTGTCCTACCTCTGGGGGCTCTCACCAAAGTCTGGGCTGCTCTATTCTAACCATAGAAAGATGGAGCTTTTCCAGCTACTCTCAGAGCTGTCCAGTGGCCTCCTAAAGGAGGCAGAACTGTTCATTCCCAACTGAAGAGTCCTTGCTGTGCAATTAATGGTGGCTTTGCTCTAAGAGCTGTGTGGCTTCCCAAAGAGCAGCCTTCTCCTTAGCTGCAGGAGGTTCTGCTCCAGTTGCTTGTCCGTGTCTCAGGGCTCCTGGTTTACAGTGACTGAGCCAGCAGCTGTGGAGTCAAGTGTGGTGCAGGATCCCTGACTGCTCTGCACAGCATCTTCCCTCCTCTGCTCCGCTGTGCCTTTCTGCGTGCAGCCGTCCCATAACAGATCTGTTGTGCTGTTGGGGATTCCCTCTGGGGATTTGGGGTAAGATATCAGGCTTGGAAGATGGAGTGAAGTGTTGGATAAATCCCAGCTCTGCGAGACACTACTTTGTTCATGATCAAGCTAGGAAAAAAAGGTGATTTAGATGGGGTCTAAATACAACCTCACAGTGCTGCAGTTCCTTATCTATATGAATATTTATTGCGTGCTGCATTGTGGAATGCAGAAACATGGCATGGCGTTGGGTTTGAAAGTCCTATAAAACAGAAATTACAAAGTCTTCACTTACAAATGGTAAGATCTTTCCAGAGCTTTACAGGTAAATAGATTGATGCTGATAAAGAAAACAAGGCTTTGGATATTTATGTAGGTGGAGTAGAAGAGTCTCTCAGGCCTTGCAGTGTTACCTGATGCTGTGACAGGGCTCCACACTGAGAATTCATGCTCCTTTACAACGTCTGGTAAGCATCTCTTGTTGCGACGCTTGCAAGACACAGTGCCATGCCATAACTCTTCTGAGAGAAGCAGGCACTGCACATCAGGGTTTTTATTTTGTTTCTTTGCTTGTCTAACTAATTTCTCTCTCAGTGTGGAGAACAGAGTTAATCACAGTAAACCAATTCCATGGAGTTAGTCTGCCTCCTCCTGGGCATTCAGGGCTCCTTGTTAAAGATCTCTGTGTCAGCTGACTGAAAGGCAGAATTCCAACAGTTCGTTTCTAAATTAATTTCAATGGATTGTGTCTGGCCTCTCTCCCAAGCCAAGAGGCTGATTTTAAGTGTTCTGCCTTGTGAGAATTCCAGGTGTTTCAGCTTTGTAATGCCCACGAGCTGTACCCTCCGAGGTGCTGCAGATGGACTGGACAGTGCAGGATGTGCTGTGAGACACCAGAGCTGGCTCCCTGCCACCGTTTAGCATCTTGATCCATGAGCTGCTGCAAATGGCACCGGTTTGACCTGGCTCTTTCAACTGTTGTGTTATTAGCAATCCTTAGCCACACCTCTAACCAAGTGCCAGAGGGGAAGGTGTTGGTGTAACCTGAGTAAAGGACTACAACAGGGGTTAGTCCTCAGCTGGTTGTTCATTAATGATCTTCAGGGCCTAGATCTGCTTCTCCACTCCATGCCTGGAATGGGGTCCCACAAAGATGGGTGAGTTTTAAGGAATGAAAATGTGTTTTCCTGTTATGTCACTGAAGTTTTGTCTTGCTTTTCTGCAGGCACCGCCTAGGACCCTTAGACCTCGCTTCAGGAAGAAAAGTACCTCGTCCTCTGCCACTGAAACGATGTGAGTGCAATGAGCCAATAGCACCAAGATCTACAGAATGTCTCTCTTCTGCCTTAAAGAGCTACTCGTTAATAATGTAGGAAACAGCAGTGGGATGGATGTGCTTTGATGTCCAGCGTTGTAGACATGGCCTTTCTCTCTCCTCTCTCCGTATCCCTCTGTGAGGCGCTGCTCGCGTTGGTCTGTGACGTGGGTAGGACAGTCTGGCAGACACCTGCAGGTGAGGGGTGCTGGTTTGGTTTGCAGAGTGTACACCCACCCACGCTGTACATTTACGATTTCATTTTTGTCTGCATAGCTCTTGCTCTATGAATGCACAGCAGAAACAACAATAATCAGTTACTCATGGTGATACATTGACTGTGTATTTATTTATGGCTTTATCATTGATGAAGTGGATTTGCAGAACCCATGGATTTCTCTTTCCTCCCTTCCTCCTGGAGACTGTGAATGATGTAACAAATGTCAAAGTACTTTGTACAAAATGTCCAAGATCTGTTAGCGAAAGCTGAGCTGCAACTGCATTTCTGTTTCTGCAAGTAAATCACGTGTTCTGAGAAAATCATTGTGCTAAACCCATGGAGACAGAACCACTTACAGAGGGTGAAGAAGAGATGTGCAAGAGAAAATAAATGGTTTCAACAATGTAATGAAAGGGGAACCTTAATTTTGATCAACCTGAGCCAGGAGAGTGTTTTGTGGCAAATGATGGCGAGTAGAAGAACTAGATCCCACCACCAATGTTCTACTGCCAGTATTAAAGTGTAAGCAAGCCAGGCATGTGCCAGCTGCAGCCACAGAAGTTAGAAATGCTTTAGTGATGCATTTCCAGGGGAAAACAAACCTTTCTCCCCTGCTGCAACAGTGCCATTCCCAGCGCTCTGCTCTCCTGGTGAGGGGCTGCTGTTCTGCTTGCACAAGCAGAGGAGGGTGCTGGGTCTGAGCTACTTTTTGAAGCCTGGAGTTTCTCCTGTAGCATGGAAGTTGTTTAGAACCACGAGAATCAGATGGAGTGGTGTATTTGTATCCATATATAAATGAGACATATAAAAGAAGAGAAAGACGTGGTAGGGTTTGTGTATTTGTGCTTCAAGTTGGTGTCTCTTGTAAGTGTTAAGCATGTGAGATTCACACATAATTTAATTACATGGCCCTTTGTGTTTGCTCTTGGACCTGTCACATAGACTAGAAAAGCATTTAGCATTATGTAGGATGTGCCATCACCAGTGGATCAGCACACGGGCTCCATGGTGAACACTGCTCACGTAGGTCAGGTGCTGCAGCCCAGGATGGAGGCTCAGAGATAACTCTGAAGTGGCCTTTGAAACCTTTCCTCTGCCAGGTGTACATCGATTTCCCAGCTGCCCCAGTCCAGTGGGTTCCTGAGGCCTCCCCCACAGCTTCCTCCATGTGTGGGGAAGAAAGATAGAAATTAATTACATGCACACACAAATGTTTGTCTGACCTGGCTAGGAAATGGAAAAAGCAAGTAAGTATTTCCTGTGTCTGCCACAGTACTTGGCCTCATTACCTGAGAATTTTTCCTTTACATGTGCTGATTCAGTCATATTTTGCAACGTGCAAGAAGAAAAAATTCTTCAGAAAGCAAATTTAAAAAAAAAGAACAAATATGTCTAAATAGCAATTACAGAAGAGTCAGTCCTTGGAAGATAGTCAGCAAAAGCTTTGAGGAGCTAAGCCTGTTTATTTTGTTTTTAAGCAGCTTTAGAATTTATTTGCTTTCTCTTGGCAAACCTTAAAAATAAATAGAAAAACTGCCTGCACTCTTAGCGGAAAATAAAATCCTATTGCAAGCAAGCCATGTTTCCCTGCTATGCAGTGGGCTGCTGTAAGATAAAAGAAGAAGCTGACAAATTTGCACTCAGTTATGCCAAATAACCCCAACAACATAGAGCTGCATAACATCTGACAAGTTCTAATCTCAGACACGCTGTATTAACATTGATTCTCACTAAAACTATTAAATGTGCATCTAATCTGCTGTTTCACTGTAAACTTGACTGTTTAGCATTTCTTAAGTGCTGAGGTGAAATGTCGACAAGGGAGTTGCCTTATATCTCTCAAAACATTCACTGTATAAATGAGAAAAATAAACCTTTTCATATCTCTGGCAAAAACGCATTAATTTCTCAGCGGAGCTGTGTATTTGTGTATAGGCAGCCAGCCATGTGAATGCCTGACCACGCGCACTCGTGCTCTAGTGTTCTGTACAGAGGAGAACGGCCACGCACTTTTGATTCCTCATCTTCCTCACACAGGTTGTTTACAGGTCTTTCCCCAAGTCTGTCATTTCACCCGTTGGCTACGAACGTCCATTGGGAATAAAAACCACCAGTGAAGTCTTTTGTTCCAGTTTTTCTCTGGAGCTTTTGCCAAGAAACAAGCCCAATTCGGCGAGTCGCCTTCCTGCGCTGCTGCTGACCCCTCCTGGCAAACCAGGGTGTGCAGGACCCGGGCAAGGAGAGGACGCAGGGATGGATGGATGGATGGATTGGATGGATGGGATGGATG
This sequence comes from Grallaria varia, assembly GCA_013396735.1. Classification (NCBI taxonomy): domain Eukaryota; kingdom Metazoa; phylum Chordata; class Aves; order Passeriformes; family Formicariidae; genus Grallaria; species Grallaria varia. Next base: position 3,260 of record VWZG01009838.1, on the reverse strand, counting down.
GGATGGATGGATGGATGGATGGATGGATGGATGGATGGATGGATGGATGGATGGATGGATGGATGGATGGATGGATGGACGGATGGATGGATGGGGGGGAGTAGTTCTCAGCTCTCTTCTGGCTCTGAGGGTGCAGGCCAGCTGACCACTTCTAGATCTCCCCTCCTAAAATCAAGCAATCTTTCATCAGATAGTTTAAAATAGCAACAGGTCTGGGTTAGATAAAACCAGTCCAGTTTTGGGGCCTTTCAGGCAGCTGGCCCCTACCATCAGTCCTGTAGGGCAGGCAAGCACCTCCTGATGTCTCAGAGAGGGCTGGAAGAGTGGAAGCCCAAAGGGAACAGGCCAGCCCATGGAAACAGCATTTACCCAGCCCAAGGCTCCAGTGGAATGTGCATTATTTTGAGCGCGTAAAATTGAGACTGAGGGGAAGGAAACTGCAGCTGAAGATGGTCTGTGGTGTACAGGCCTGTGAATTACTGCACCAATTTATCATAAATCATACAATTATGAAGAGAATAAGCTCAGAGCAGCCCAGTGCAGCCCTCTGTGCCTCCTCTCCTGCCGCAGGGGCCAGTGTCAGTGCAGTTCCAGCGGTCGCCAGCTGCTGAATCAGGATCACATCAAACACAAGACACGCTTCACGTGTGTCCCTGCCACCCTGGAACGAATCCCACACTCACCTAAATTGTGTAAGTGCAAACCCAGCACAGAAAGAAAAAGAAACAGGTGATTTATTCCTGCCAGGAGGGGAAAAAGCTGCTTGGAGAAAGACTGTGCTCCTCATGTAAACAACCTGCTGCCTCTGGCTGCTCTCTGACGCGTCCCCATGTCGTGATGAACCCTCGTACTCGTGACCGAATGCTCCTTACCCACAGTCTCCTTTTTGCTGTTAGTTTGGGTCCCCTTTTTGCATCCAGCACCGTATTTGAAGTAGCAGAGAACACTATGTTGGGATTTGCGTTTAGACAAGCTATTTAAGGCTCATAATTGTGCACTTGGTGTGATTTCTTTCCTGTGATGGGTAGAAAAGGTCTGTGATGCAATGGTACACTTGATGCCTCACAAGGACAACAGTATTCCAAAGGTTGATGTTTTGCTGGTTTTGTTATACTGCTTGATATACATCTTGAATAAAGTCTTAATCTTTTCTTTATTAAAAAAAAAAAGGAATAAAACATCTTTAGTCTGTTCAATGTATCTGGCAGGCCAGAATAATTCCGCTGATCGCTGTATTATTTTTATCTCAATTCTGGCTGACTGTGTATAGATGTATTCACTAAGTGCTGCATGTCCTTCAGAACTTTCTGTATTATGAACTGGAAAAAGAGCAAAATACAGCTACTGAACACTCTGAGTAACTAGTGAATTCATTGAAATGCTGCAGGCTTGTACAGCAAACCACCTCTTGCTACACAGCGGCTCTGGGGCTGATAACCAGGGACTGTCTGCTCAATAATGGGTTAATTATCAGCGAGTGTTTTGAAGCAAATGCTTTTCATACTCTTCCTGGAGTAAATCTCTGATGTATCCCTTACCAAAACCTCTCTAGTTGCTCTGCACACTCCAAAAGGACCTTCTAATAAACCCTTGGGTTTGTTCCATTTATGTGTGACGAGGAACATGCAGTGTGAGGTTTAAAGAATAAACAAGAAAATACTCAGACTTTCCTGCTCGAGGATGTCATGCAGGACCCAAAGAATATATTCTACTACTCAAAAACCTACACAGGACACAAAATGTGAGTCTTGTAATGAAATCTGGTGACCAGCACATTTTACAATCAGTTATAAAAACTGCATGTAGCCATGAAATACTTGGGTTTGGGTTTTTTTTCTCTATGCTCTCATGGACACATGGCAAGTTTATCTGGTATCATGAGAGGCAACAATGCTGAGATGGACCCTGCTGTCCTTTCTCCTCTTCCGCCAGGAGACTCCATTCAGTGAGCCACCAATCAGTATGGACGCAGCAAAACAGATCTTAGGGTTATTTAAAAACATTTCTTAAAAAAAATTAATATTAAATATGTTGAATTACACTTTTAGTGCCACTTAGAGTCTATTCCTCTATGTTAAAAACCACCAGACATCAGAACATGTAGGTGACCAGCTTCACCTTTGCCAAGTAAAACACAAACTGCAGCTGAAGATGATCTTGAATATTCCTTTATTTTGGGCATCGATTCCCATAATTCTGCTCATCTGATGTGCATGTTTATTTAGAAAAGTTACAGGCATCACAGATTTATGTTCCAAAATTCAGACTATGCCACACGACCACCCCCTCTCTCCTAGAGAGGTGCAAAGACAAACCCAAGGTTTCTACACACGGAGATTTGTGCGGTCGTGGTACTTCTGGTAGGGATCATCAACGTACCAGTTCCTCCTTTTCCAGAAGGAAGTGGTCATCTTATCAAGGAGCTTACACTGCGTTCTGTTGCACAGCACAAACTCCCTCAAACGCTTCTTCTGGGAAGCCGACTTCTTCCACAGTTTCTTCTTGTAACCTGCCTGTCAGAAGAAAACACACATTCAGAGAAAAAACCCACAACTTTTAAGCAGCTCAGTGCAAATACACACACTGCTCAGCAAGCCAGGGTAAATCCCTGCTTCAGGAAAACGGGTCTCTCTCTGCAGAGCTTTTTTTAACTTCCACACCAGCCACTGCCCTCCAAGGGAAAGAAAACAATTACACTTTACGCTCATTGTAAATCAAAAAGCCTCATACTACCTCAAAAGTCTCACCTTTCTCCTAACCCAGAGGCCATTGTGCAGCCGGAGGAACCTTTTGACAACAGCCTTCACGCTCTTCCTCTTGCCCTTCCTCAGGCCGCAGTAGGTGAGAGTCCTGGCTGGCTGCTGGAGTATACTTGGAAGTAAAGGTGTGACACTGGAAGAGAAACAACCCCAGAACAGGGAGAGAAATAGAACAGGAATGAAACATCTTTGTCCAAGAGTAATCACAAATAGTTGAGGTTGGAAGGGACCTCTGGAGATCATCCAGTCCAACCCTCCGCAGCAGCAAGAGATCCAGTGGTGGAGTCCCCATCTCTGCCCCGTGGATGTGGTGCTTTTGGACGGGGGTTGGTGGTGGCCTTGGCAATGCTGGCTTAAGGGTTGGACTTGATGGTCTGAAAGATCTTTTCCAACCTAAATGTTCTATGATTCTATGATACTCATATATATGTGGAGGCATTTCAATATAATATAATATATGATTATTATATATAACATAGAATATAATAATACTAAATATAT
>VWZG01009831.1:0-18165 GCA_013396735.1 Grallaria varia | reverse complement strand
CTTTTTTTTTCTCATCTCTTTACAAAACAAAGGGGGGGGGGAAAAAACAAAACCAACCAGGATAGAAGAAATAAAACCAAAACATATGTACAGGAAGAGCTGGCCAACTCCAACAGAAAGCACTAACACAAGCATGGTGTTTCCAAACAGTTGCTTGGCCGGAAAACTTTAAAAAGCATTTAAATTAGAATAAAAATATTAGGAAAAAACTGGACTCTAAAGCTACTGTGCAGCCAGGGCCGCGAGCACAGAACTTTGTACAGTAAAACTCAATTTTGGAGCTCTACCCGGGTTCTTTTCAGTTGTTTTAATCCCCCTTTTCCCACCCCCACCCCTGTTTAAACCTGAAAACATATTGCTTACACGCAACCGGGAAAAGAGAAGGAAAAAGCAAAGCCTGTGGCAAACAAGTGCGAGTTTCCCTGTGGAAGTAAATCCGGGAGCTGTGGATGCTCCTGCACCGCTCCCTGCCAGACCCCTGGGGAGAAAACAGGGGGGTTTAACCCCCAGTCCCCCTTTTGCCTTCAAATTCCATGCCTGGAGACAAAGCAGGGCCGGGCAGGGAAGGGTGGGAACAGCCCCTGCCCCTGCAGGGGCCCAGGGACCCCCCAGCCCACGAGGGAGATGGGGGGCAGTGGGAGAGGAGCCCCCAAAGCTGGCAGGGCAACCCCTCCTCCCTCTGGAGGGGTCTTTGCTTTGGGGTAAAACGGCCAGCGAGGATTTAGGGCAGCTCTGGGTGGACCTCGGGGGCTTTTCCCTCCAGGTGGAATTTTCTGGAGCAAGGGGAGAGTTGGGAATGCACCAACAGCCCCCTGTCTGTGCCCTGAGTGCTGCAGGGGAGGGATGGAGGGAGGGCAGAGGGTTTGGGGTGTCCAGGGCAAGGGGTGAAGGGAGGGCAGAGGGTGTGGGGTGCCCAGGGCAAGAGAGGGCAGAGGGTGTGGGATGCCGAGGGCAGGGGGTGAAGGGAGGGCAGAGGGTTTGGGGTGCCCAGGGCAAGGGGTGAAGGGAGGGCAGAGGGTTTGGGGTGCTCAGGGCAAGGGGTGAAGGCAGGGCAGAGGGTTTGGGGTGCCCAGGGGGGAAGAATGAAGGGAGAACAGAGTCTGGGGCCTGGCAGTGCCCAGAGACCCCAACCCCGCCATGCCCAGTTCTCGGGGGGGTCTCAGCTCAGCCTGGGGCATGGGGGCATCGCCCCTGCTGGTCACCTGCCCCGTGGGCACAGCCCAGGTCCCCTCCTGAGCTCCTCCTGCCCTCCAGGTGGGCAAAGCCAGCGAGGTCGGGAGCGAAGCGGCGCCGGGAGGGCTCGGAGGGAGCGGCAGAGCCGCCTGCGCCAAGGGCACACAGAAACTCTCCGAGACAAAGTCAAAAAGGGGACAACGGGTCACAAACTCAAAAGCAACAACGTTTTGCCATCAAGAGCACAGGAGTGGCCTTGGCTCTGGCACCAAAGCCTGGGACAGAGAAGTGGAAAGCCCGGAGCGCTCGGCCCTGCCCTCCCCGCCGGGCCCGGGGCTCAAAGAAACCTGAATTGGAGTTACCGAGGTAGTTGGCTGAAAACTGAGATTCCCCCCCTGGCATTTTCTGGAAGGGCCCCACTGCCCTGCTCCTGCTCACGTGCCAGGTGTGCCCGGGGGTGGGGTGTCCTGTGGGTCAGTGTCACCATCCATGGGCTGTGACTGTCCTGCAGGTCACTCCACTGTCACCAGGTGTGTGACTGTCCTGCAGGTCACTGTCACCATCCATGGGGGTGTGAATGTCCTGCAGGTCAGTGTCATCATCCCCAGGTGTGTGACTGTCCTGCAGGTCAGTGTCACTGTCCCTGANACTGTCCCTGAGGCTGTGACTGTCCTGCAGGTCACTGCCACCATCCCCAGGTGTGTGACTGTCCTGCAGGTCAGTGTCACCGTCCCTGAGGCTGTGACTGTCCTGCAGGTCACTGCCACCATCCCCAGGGGTGTGAGTGTCCTGCAGGTCACGCCCGCCGCCTCCAGAAACCAACCTCAACGAAAAGGGAATGCGCAGCCCTTGTCAGTCTTCAAAAACACCAAGTTATTGCACTTCAAAAATACAACAGATTTGTGGTTCAAGCGCCCCCCTCCCCCCACCCCCCCATGGCTTCTGCTCAACTAAAACGAGTCACTACGCACAAATCTCTACACTTCCCATGGGATCAGGTTCCAAGGTTCCGACCGTGCCTCTTTCCATGAGGTGCAGAGCTGCTGGAGCTCNCCCTCCCCCGGACTCACACGTCCAGCAAAACCTTTAGATTAATTAAGGAATGGTTATTTAACAAGAGGATCGAACTGCCCACAGCTTTGGAGATGCAGGGCTGGGTGTCCTGGAGGTGTGCAGAGAACTCCCCCACTCCCGGGATCCAGGTGAGGGAGGATCCTGCCTGGCTTAAGACACTTTCCTTACTTCAGGCTCCAGTTCAGGGTCAGGCTCTGAGTGGGGTCGTTTTCCAACCAAGAAGCAGCTCAATGGTTTGTTTGTGGTTTCTTTTTTTTGTTTGTTTGCATTTTGTTGGGTTTTTTTTTCTTTTTTTTTTCTCGTTTTAATGAATAATTTGGAATAGGAAAGTCAAAGGAGATGAGGGAGGGAGGGAGATGAGGTGGGAGAGGACGTTCTCCCCCTCCTCCAGTTTAATAAGCACCAGAGTATTCAAGTGTGTCCGTTGGGAGCTCCAGAGCCGCGTCAGCAGGCGGAGACTAAACCTTTCTCGTAAGAGCAGCGTCGCTTGGGCTGGGGGCCCTCCTCGTCATCATCCTCTTCCTCCTCCTCCTCCTCCTCTTCCTCTGACGAGGAGCTGTCCAGTGTTAAATCCACCACGTCTGCGGGGGCTTTGCCGTTCTCGCCGGTGCCGCTCGGGGGGGGCAGCAGCCCATTGACATCCGAGGAGCCTGCACGGGGGGCAGGGGGAGGCACTGAAACCCCTCCTGCCCAGCTCAGCACGGCTCCAACACCGCTGGCTGCTCAGCCTGCAGCAGGGAAGGCTCCAGGGAGACCTCAGAGCCCCTCCCAGAGCCTAAAGAGGCTTCAGGAGAGCTGGAGAGGGACTTGGGACAAAGGATGGAGGGACAGGACACAGGGAATGGCTTCCCACTGCCAGAGGGTGAGATGGGATACTGGGAAGGGATTCTTCCCTGGGAAGGTGGGGAGGCCCTGAAATGCATTTTCCAAAGAAGCTGTGGCTGCCCCATCCCCCTGGAAGTGTCCAAGGCCAGGTTGGAGCATCCTGGGCTAGTGGAAGGTGCCCCTGCCCATGGCAAGGGGTGGCACTGGATGGCCCTTAAAGTCCCTTCCGACCCAATCCATTCTGGAATTCTGGTTCCCTACAGGCATTCCAAGCCCTTCTCCCCATGCAGACTCACCTAGAACTAATATTGGGCACTGGGGGCTGCAGCTCCTCTCCTTCTCAGCTCGGATGGGACACCAGGAGCCATCCACCAGGTACTCGATCTCATCCGCATCTTCACATTCCGTCAGGATCTTGGACAGGAGCCTGCACAGGACACAGGGGGAGCTGTTATTACACCCCAGGCAAGCAGCAGAACTGTGGATCTGCACCTTAACCAGCCCTAAATTCAAAAGGAATCTGAGGCTGGCAGAAGGCTCCCAAGCTGGGAGCCCTCGGAGTCATGGGCTTTATTCCCTGTGAAACCAGTGCAGGCTCTGATGGTGAAACCACCCCAGTCCTTCCTGACAACGCACCCAAACCATCAAGTACCAGCTTAATTAGGTGCAATTAAAGACAGTTTTGCCTCTTCACCCAGTTGTCCAGGTACTGCTTCCAGCCCCCATCCCAGGGCTGCTGCAGGGACATTCCCAGCGACGTTCCCACCAAGTTGTTGGCAAAAGGTGGCATCTCCTTTGACATGAGGAAATCAGCAATCCAACAAGCAGCACTTCACTTCCTCCCTGGTTTTAATTTTCCTGAATCTCCACAGTTGCCTCCAAAACAACACATGGAGCCTTCCTGCATGAGGAAAACAATGTTCAGGCCTGACAATACACCTGGAGTGGACACCTCGAGGTCAGCCTTGCAGGGATCTAACTGGAATGAGGCCCTGACTCCAGAGAAACTGAGGACTTGCTTTATTCCCTACATGCCACTGTTTGCCTGGGATGTTTGTTTGGAACTGCAAGGCCTCATTCCCTCTTGGACTTGGGCACTTCCCTCCAGTAGAAGGGAGAACTCACTGCTATAAACTTGCAAACTCAGGAAAACTTCATGCCCACACACCAGCGAGAGAGCCTCAGCCTTCCCCAGCTCCTGGAGGAATTGTTTCCACACACAATCCCATCATCCAGCACAGCAATCCCCAAGCTGCAGCTCCCAAAAAGCTGACAAGGCCCTGAGGATCCCAGACCCAACCAACCACCTCCCTCCTTGGGAGCCTCCGGCTCTTTCTTGACTCACAAAACCCAGCTGAGTGCCAGGGTCCCTCAGTCACTTCCAGGGAATCTGAAACAGCCTCCATCCAAGAGAACCAGCCCCAAAAGCCAGCCCTGAGCACTGCAGAGCGGGGACTAAAGTCTGCTGAGCCTTCCCCAGTGACATCCTCCTCCTCCTCCTCCAGGACATGGGCACTGCTGACCCGGAGGGGTTTCACAGTCCAACCCCTTGTACCTTCCCCTTCAATCTCTCCCTTGTCAGAGATCTCCAGGGAACTGGATTTTCCTGTTGGGGTTGGCCAGAGGACAAAGCAAGCAGGTTATCTGTGCTGAGCCTGCTCCAGACTGCCTGGAAAGCCACAGCTCCTGGATCAAACTGCGACCCACAAACGTGGCGACGCTCCAGAGCCGCCAGCGCAGCCCTGGGAACGGCCCCGTGTGCCAAGGGAGCTGGATGCACCCCAAATACCACCCTGAACGCTCCCTCCTTTTGAGGGAACCTCTGTGAGAGGCCAATTCCATGAGCCAGGAGGGTGGAGATGGTTTTCCAGAAGGCAGGAACCACATGCCTGGCTCAGAGCTTGGCCAGCACCACAACCATGCTGGTCCCAGCACGCAAATGGGCTCCCAGGACTTTGGGGCAACAAACCCACCCCAAAAGTGCGGCACCAAAGGTTTGCTCCCTCCCAGCACATCCCACTTGTGGGGGGAGGATAGTGACACCCCACAGGGCCCTGAGCACCCCAGGGATCAACCCCCACTGGGTGTCCCCAGAGGAACCAGGACTGGGAGGCCCAGAGAGTTCAGGTGGGTCCAGAAAACCTCCAGCTTCAACGACATACCCAAAAAGCATTTTAATTCTGTCTTTCCAGTGCATCTGAATTTCCTGCTTTTCCCCCCTGGAAAATATAGCAGGAGTTCTTATTAAGGGGTCTTTCCCATCCTGAACACCAAGACACCCACAACAGCCACAGAAATGGTACTGAACAGTCCCAGAGACTGAACAAACCCTTCCCAAAACTGCCTTTGTGCCTCAGTCTCGAGGGCAGGACGTTCTGGTTGACGGAGACGATCCCCAAATCAAACTTATGGCACGCCGGGAACCATCTGTGAGCTGCTGAACACCTCACACTGAGGAAAAGAAGATGTTTCCTTATAAAAAATCACCTTCCTGGGTGTTTCTGAAGTGATTTATTCCAAGGCGTTGGAATCTGTCAGCCAGGACACTGGTTGTGCAGCTTCAAAACGCTTCAGTGCAACCCAAACAATCGGAATGGCAGAGAGATTTGGGTCCTGCTCCAACACACCAGAACCCTTCAAACCACAACACCAGGCACCAGAACAAACCTCCAAGACCATTTCAAGGTGAAGCTCAGCCAGACTGCCATTGCAGGGGGGACAGCTGGCGGGGAAGGGAAGGGAAGGGGCTGGAGGTGCCCGCTCACCCGTCGATGATGAGCTGGTCGTAGGGCGCGGGTTTGTCACACACTGGGCACATCCACGTGGGCTTCTTCTCGTTCATCTGCAGGTAGAAGACGGCGTCGAAGCACTGCAGGTGGGCACAGGTCTCTGCCCGGCACGGCACCGACAGGCGCATCTTCACCAGCTGTGGGAGCAGAGGGCACAGGGTCAGCCAGGAAACAGCCCAGGAACCCCCAGGGGGCTCTGAAGGAAAGGGATCGATCAAAAGGTGAGTCTGCAAAGCTGGCCCAGAATTAGGGTTGGGTTCATTCACAAGGGCAGTCTATAAACACAGGGCAGGAGCCCCTCTGCTCTGGAGCCAGGCTGGGAGAGCTGGGAATGTTCCCCTGGAGAAGGGAATGATCCAGGGAGACCTGAGAGCCCCTTCCAGTGCCCAAAGGGACTCCAGGACAGTTGGAGAGGGACTTGAAGTGACAGATCAAGGGGGAATGGCTTCCCACTGCCAGAGGGAGAATGGGAAGGGATTCCTCCCTGTGAGGGTGGGCAGGCCCTGGCACAGGGTGCCCAGAGCAGCTGTGGCTGCCCCATCCCTGGGAGTGTCCAAGGCCAGGCTGGAGCACCCTGGGATAGCAGAAGGTGTCCCTGCCCATGGTAGGGGGTGGCACTGGGTGGGCTTTGAGGTCCCTTCCCACCCAAACCACTGTGAGGCCATGACAACCCCCAGACTCACCGGACAGATAAGAGACACACGGACACCCGTGGTGGCAATTTCGCTGTCGGGATCCAGGCGGAGCTTCTCTTTCACTGCGGGGAGAACAGAGGCCACAACATTTAAGAGATGCAAACTCCAACCTTGGGAATGTGCAGCTCACCCACAGCCCTCCCAGGGAGGGAAAGAGTGGAGGGATTCAGCTCCAGCTCACAGCAAGACTTCAGGAGTGAAGGCACTTTGAGTTTAGCTGGTCATAAAGCAGGAATAAAGTCAAATTGAGAGGAAAACACATCCCATTATTCCCCCATCAGGTAAACAAACCTCCTCTCAGCACTGCAGCTCTTGAGCTCCTACACTGCCCAGCTCATTGATTCCAGCAGAACGCAGAGCCAGAGGTTCCCAGCTCAGAGCAGGGCACAACCTGTCCCAGCAGCCACCCAGGAGGTATTTGGGGAGGATCAGATGCTAGGAGAGGAGGAAAGCATCCTGAAAAGAAAACCCAGAGGAGCTGCAGGGAAATCAGAGAGCAGCAGACAGGCAGGTCCCACACCAAGGGACAAAAATCACCAAAATGAGCTTTAAACTCCTCCCCAGGGAAGAGGAGGAGCTGCTGCTCCACTGGTGTCCGCACCGGCCTTGGACACTTCCATCACCATCTTTCTTCAGAGCAACTCAACCGTTTCTTTTGACCTTTTCAGATCATAACAAGATGTCTCCAGACATGCAGTTTTGCAACACCCAGCTCTAATTAGAGAGTGACTTCTCAGATGTGAAATTCCCAGGAGATTACAAGATCTGGGGTTGTTTTCCTCACATTAGGAGCCTTTTTATCTGAGCTTAATTTTTTATGAAGTTCTTAGTAAGAGTGTTCTCTGTGCATCAATTACTCGGAGACATGGGAAGGAGAAATGGTTTTTTTTTTCTAGGATCTCCAGACCAGATTGAGCTGTTTTGGATCCATAGCCATAATCTCTGTTCTTACAAAATATTCCTGTCCTAAATTCAAGGGAATTTTATGCAAAGGAAGATGAGTCAGCAAGGAGATGCCACCGAAGCCAAAGGGCAGCCTGAGTGACAGGGACTCACAGAACAGACCAGAGCTAAGAGAGCAAAATTTAGAAGATCCTTGTTCCAGTTCTGGATGTCCAACAACTTCCGAGCAGCAAACCCAAAGGAACAGGAGCAAGAGAACATCCCTACTTGGTTGAAGTCACCAAAGAGAACTGATCTCTGCCCTGGAGCTCCCGTCTCAGTAAAACTGGAGGCACAGGCCTGTGGCAGAGGCAGGAGAGCTGCTTTTGGGACCTCTGCCTGCCACTCCCAGCTCCAGAGCCCATCCTGGAGTGCTGGCTTGGAGGGAATGGCACACAGTGCTCGGCTCAGGTGTCAGAGGAAGCAGAGGATCCTCTGAAGTTTAGGACAACTTCAGAGCTCAGCAAGACTGCTCAGATAAAAACTGGTTTTATACAAGTGGAAGAAAGGAAAAGGTATAAAACGTGGCAGCTGTTCCCAAGGAGGGGCAGGCACTGATCTCTGCTCCGTGGGGACCAGGGACAGCACCCAAGGAACAGCTGGAGCTGTGCCAGGGAGATTGGATGGATCTCAGGGAAAGGTCCTTCCCCCAGAGGATGGTGGGCACTGACCAGGCTCCCCAGGGCAGTGGGCACGGCCCCAAGGCTGCCAGAGCTCTGGGAGCCTTTGGATGATCCTCTGGGGCAGAGGGTGTGACTCCTGGGGATGGGTCTGTGCAGGGCCAGGAGTTGGCCTGGATGATCCCTGAGGCACAGCCGGACTCACCGAGTGCTTTGCAGAGCTCTGGGTGTTTGATCCCGATGGTTTTCAACCTCTGGAGCAGCTCTGCCGAGGTCATCTGCCTCACCAGGTACAGCCCCACGGAGTAGCTCTGAGGAGAGAGGGGAGGCAGAGGGTGGGCAGGCTGCTGTGCCACCCGGGCTGTGGAATTCCATGGGATCCCTCTGGCACACCCACCTTCCCGTAGTTGCCCCAGGTCACCGTGATACGGTTGGTGGCCGCCGACAGGTACATGAGGTGGGTGAGGTTGATGGGCCGACAGGGCCTTTTAGGTTCCACTCCAGGTTTGTTGGATGGATAGTAGCCCTGGGGCAGAGAGAATAAATGTATTTATTATTATTATCTGTTACTCAAAATGCCTCTCCACAGGTACGTCTGTGGAACAGCTCCATGAAATTCCACTCGGCCCCGGTTACTCAAGGATTGGGGTGGGGGGGATGGAACCAGCTGAACAGTCAGAGCCCAAAGCAAAAGAATAGCATCTTTTTCCAGAACAGTTCATTAACAAGGCCTTAAACCAGCAGAAAATGAGCTGTAAACCAAGCAATGCCCTCGCTCTGCAGGCCAGGAGCCCTTACCGGCACGGAGCAGTAACTGTGGTTCACCTTCACGGCGATGTTGGGAGGGTACTGGTCCTCCTGGGGGGAGCTGGTGTCTGTGTAGCAGATTCTGCAGAGAAAGGGCCCAGCTCTCAAAAGGCCCACCCTGGGCACGTTCACACCTCCCTGCACCTCCCCACCACCTCCCTGGTGCCACAGCAAAGCCACTCCGCTGTGGGGCCAGCTGGGGGGCCAGCCGTGGGGCCAGCCATGGGGCCAGCCGTGGGGCCAGCCATGGGGCCAGCCGTGGGGCCAGCCATGGGGCCAGCCGTGGGGCCAGCCATGGGGCCAGCCGTGGGGCCAGCCATGGGGCCAGCCGTGGGGCCAGCCATGGGGCCAGCCGTGGGGCTGCTCTCCTGCTGCAGCACACGCAGGAAGGGGCAAAACACAGAATTCGAGATGCTTGGGAACAAACAGCTCCCTGTAAATTATCTTTGCAGCTACAAAACCCGCCGGAGCATTCGTCCCTCCCCTGGTGTTCAATCGCCCCTTTGGAATCCTTCCTACAGCCGCAGGATCTTTAAATATATCATGTATTTTAGAGTATGGAAATCAAGCCCAAGCCCAGACCTACCTTAGCACCACCTGAACCGATTTCACACCAGGCTGCAACTCCCTGGTAAGTGAAAGAAACAGAAACTTCACGTTAATTATATAAAAAACACCCACCCAACCCAGCTGTCAATTTTTCAAGAGCTTTACTACACCTTTATTTTTTAATATTCCTTAAAAAAATTACTTCTCAGACCTTTATTTAAATTGTCCAATTCCCCCTGCAAATATCAGTGGCTCTGTAATTATTATTTTTTTTCCTAATGCACCAACCCACAGCTTTTTCTCAGGGTTTTTTAAAACTGTTGAGGTGAAAGGTATCAATTTCCCTTCTGCTGATTTGTGAGAATTTATAAAAACTGGGTTTTAAGGTCAGGTTTACCTGCCAGTGCTCAAGACTCTGTGTGTTTAATTATTCAGCTAAAGCTGCTCATGCAAACCGAGGGACTGAGTGTTATGGCACCACTGAGAATATTGCAACCTTCAGCAGGGCCATTCCTGACAGGATTTTAAGTGGAATCAGGAAAGCAATGGATACAGAACAAAGGTATTTTACCAGGAGGCAAAATGAGTGTAAAACATACCCTAATTTCTGCACAGGACTCAAGGCATTAGGGCAAACCCCTAAATTAGTCTTAATTCACCTCTGAAAGTATTTCACATTCCAAGTCAGTGTTTTAGTATGAATTAGGGGAATGGAAGGGCTGGAAGCAAAATATCCAAGGAATTCCGACTCTGGAACAGCGGGACTTTACCACAAAGACCTGAAGGTTTTACACTTCATTTTTGGAGGGATTTTCTCTGCATCAAGGACCAAGGGAGCAGGTCAGCCAGGAGGAAACCTCCCTGTCTGCTCTGTCACCTCTGGGGAGACTCGTTGTTTGCATCAAAAGTCGAGTGGTGACAGAGGTCAGGGAAAATCCTAATCCAAGCTGTTTCCTTTGGCAGTTCCTATGGCATCCTTCCTGACAAGGAAGTTTCCTTTCACATGCAAACACCCCTAAAGCCTGGTTTTTGAACTCTGCAGACATTCACAACCCAAGCTGACCCCAGAATTCAGGTCACTCAGGATCTTATCCCACTTTTCCCACCCCAATGTCCCGTTCCAAAGGGACATCAGAGGAGCAGAAGGGAAACTTCAGGGCTTGGATGGGTCACTTTGTGCCTCCCACCTCCCCCCAAAGCTCTGCCTTCCACGAGAGCAGCGTGTCTGATGCCCTCAAACACATCCTTGCAGAGAACAAAAGCTTCCACAGGGGAGGGAATGCTGAGGAATTACAGGAATTATCAGCTGTGTTTCCTTGGACTGTTAATGCCCCGTGAGAGGTACCTGGAATTCCTGATCAGCTCCACTTGTCTTGGTGTCAATGCAAAAATACACGGACTTTCCTGAAGCTTCTCATTATTCTGTGGTACTGGGGAGGGAAAAACAGACTGAACATCAAACTGGTAGTACCAGCTCTAAGCACAAGGTCATTTTGCACGTTCTCTTTAATCCCAAGCCTTGTTTTCTCCCACACGGCTGTGCCAGAACTGCCCATTTTAATGTGTTTTGGTAATTCTAATTTATTGCTTGCCTGTTTAGTATAAAAAAGCACAGGATCTGGACCTGATTTTCTATTTTGTTTTCAGTATTTTTCCTCCCCTCAAATTATCAATGGGCCACCAATGGCGTGTTCATCACATCGGTGGGCCCACAACTCCAAGGAGCCCAAGAAGAGACCTGGAAATAAAAACGTGAAACCACCAGACTGAGCAGGCGGGTTCTGGAAAAGAAAAAAAACAACCACAGCAACAAAAAGATCAGCTCAGATAATACAAAAGCAGCACAAAAAGCAGCTGTAAGAGACAAAACACGACTCGCAACCCCCGACCTTGAGGGTGGGACACAAATTCACTTTTGGAGAGGCTTAACTGGAGCACAGCATTAACTGTGGCCTTTTATCCACGGAGAATTCGAAAATTAAATGCATTTAGTGTGGTGAAAATGAAGCCTGAGAGCTTGGAAACATGAAATTCAAACCTGTTTTATTTTCAGTTCGTGTTTCCAAGCGAAGTTGAGACCCTGAGCTGGTGAAAGTCACGGGAGAAACACAAAGAGGAAGTGCTAAAACAGCTTTTGACAAAAAAGTTTTAGCAAGAACTGGGTGTTTTTGCTTTGTATCACTTCAACTGCAGCTTTATCCAAAATCAGGATATCAGCATCTGAGAAGCAGGAAACTGATAAAGATAAAATAAGTTAAAAGGAATGAAGGGTAAAACCTCAGCAGCTCTTGGAAGACCTGGTGACAACCCAAACCACTCCAGGTGCTTCCTTTTGGTCATTGACCTTTAAAATATTCAGAAATAAATTGAAAGTCATAATAATTAAGGTATCTTTATGAATTTTTTGTTTAATTCCAATTTCCATCCCGATATCTCTTGACCAAAACAAGCAGCACAAGGTAAAGCATTTCGTAAGTTATTTTTAGAAAGTGATGAATGAGAAGAATAACAAAAAGCAATTTTAATGCTGTTGATTAAAAACTGTTTATAAACAGTGTCCTGCTGATTGCTCAGCCCCATAAAGACAAAGCAAACCTGATTAGGACAATTAGAAGTTCTTTATTTTTTATTTTGCAATTTTATCAGCTCTCTCATCCTTAATAAAAAAAATATAAGACATATGGAGAAGGAGCCCAAAATCTGGGAGGTGCATCCTCAGGTGTTCATCTCTTACTGAGCAGCCAGGGGGAAAACCTCAGAGCTTTTTTTTTAAAAACTAACTGAATTTTATCCTTTTTCCAGGCCAGATGCCTCTGGACACGGCTCAGCTCCTTGACTCAGCTCCTGGCTCTTGGGATCAACTTCATTTAACAGTTGCCAAAAGCAGGAGATCAAGTTTTAAGCCTGATCAGCAAATCCTCACAGCGAGTCAAGGCACAAAACTTCCAGAACCCAGAGGCACTTGGCAAACCTTACCCTGGACTTTACTCCAATGGAATTCCAATGGATCCCCACTTTGAGGGGCCAACCTCACCTGCAGCTCTCCAGCAGGCACAAAATAAGGACTGACTTCAGGGGTTTAGGGTTTCCCTGCACCAAGGCTTTATCTCAAAACTTAATATTCCACATTGCAGCTGGTCAAACTCACTGAAGGCATTTTATCCCCCGGCAAGAGGGGTCCTGCTGTCACCACCACGGCTGGAGGTCCCAAAGGCAAGGCCCAGCTTTGAGGAGGGGCTGGAGCAGGAATTTTACTGCTGCCACAGGAGAGAAGAGCTGTAGAATCAAAGGGCAAACCCCCCAGATCCTGGCAGGACCCCCCAGACAATGTGGCCTTGCCGCACTCCAAGGTCCACTTGGTTGTGCCTCCAGGAGAACACCAGAAGGCTCATTATCAACAGAATCCTGGGATCATTTGGGTTGGAAAAGTCCTCCAAGGTCATCAAATCCAACCTTTGACCCATCCCCACCTTATCAACCAGACCAGAGCACTGAGTGCCACGTCCAGGCGTTCCATGGGTGGGGACTCCACATCTACAGCCAATATTTGGGACAAAAACCATTGAGAATTCCTTGGAACACACCACGTTGGCACTGCTTTATCCCAAAAGGTGCCAGAGGGTAAGCAGAGGGATCAGCAAAGAGCTCAGGTACCACAGAGCTCACACAGATACTCCACTTAACTCCTTAAAACCCCACACAGGAGAGATCTCAGCATTCCATCCCTCTCAAAGGTGTCGGCTCAATTCTCACTTCAAGCATTATCTACCCAAGGGAATCACAGCAGGATTTCAGCAAATTAGAACAATTCTTTCACGTCTCATCCTCAGCCCAAAGCAGAGAGTCCTTGGAGATGCTGAACTCAGTGCCTAAAACTTGGTGTGCACCCACCAAACATGGGACAACAGACCTCATTTCTCTGCCTTCAGCTCGGTGTCTCTGCCTCCAAGAATAACAGTAATTTGAGAGTCCTTCAGGGAATCTGCCTCCCTGAGGAGCCATCCCCTGCCTCACCTCTGATCCCAAGGCAATCATCCCCCAGGCAGGAGAGCCCCTTCATTAAGGAAGGTGCTTCCAGCCAAAGCCTGGGAACACGGAAAGGAAATTTCTCCTACTGCCACCATGGCCATGAGGTTAAAACATTCCTTTTGCAGCCCAGGGAAAAGGGAGCTGCCCCAGGAGCAGGGGGTTTCTAAATGGATCTGGGCTTTTCCACCTCTTTCACATTTAGGAATTGGGAAGGGGCTTAGGGTTGGTCCAGACAGGACGGGAAACCTGGGCAACAAACCATGAAGTGGAGCAGCTCCCATGTGGAAAAACACTTTGTTTGCCTCAGAGTGCTTTATCATAGAATCCTGGAATATCCTGAGCTGGAAGGGACTCCCAGGGATCATCCAAAGCAGCTCCTGGCCCTGCACAGGCCCCCCCAACAATCCCACCCCCTGAAGTGGCTGTTACTCCAGCTCCCAGCTGCTCCAGGCAGCAAAGGGGAGCACTTGAGAGTGTTGAGACAACCCCAGCTTGGGGAGACACAAGATCTTCATTCCCATCGGTGCTGCAGGAGGAATTAAGTGTTGCAGAAGCAATTAAGAGTTGGGAAAACCAAACAAGTGTGTGGAAGCCATCGTTGGTTCTGCCCACATTGGGACAATGAAACCTGAGCTCCTGCCCAGCTCCTCGTGGCTCCACAGAAACCACTCTCAGCAAGGTGGAAAATGAGCCAAAGGTGCTCCAGGGAAGGAGCTGGCCCAGGGGAGGTGTCCCCTTCCAGGGGCAGAGGCTGTGCCTAACGCGGTTCCATCCTGGAGTGAGTGGGAGATCCAACCTCAACCCCTAACAGAAGCTGTGAAGCACAGGAAGCACATCCAGGCCCTTCTCCTGGCTCTGGATGCTCCCACCTCCTGGAAATTCCTATCCCTTCCAAATCCTACACTGGCATTCCTGACGCACTCCACGTTTAAGGCTGAACAAACCCACTCCCCCAATATTTCAGCTCCACTGTGTCGCTCCTCAGCTGTTTTGTCGCAACATTTAACGCATTTAACACTTCCAAATGATTACTAAAATTATGTAAAACGTGACTAATTAGTCCTTTCTCTTTTTGTTTCTGCACGACCATATCTTTATCTATTTTTTCCCTCCAAACCACAACATTTTTTCCAGCAAAGCCACCCCAGCCTCCCAAGTTCTCAGGTCATTTAGCAGCGAAGTGTGACATTACCACATGGATTTATGAGACACTGAGGCTCAGCAGAACACAACTTCCCCTCTGCACACACTGAATTTGCTACCAGAACATTCTACTTAACATCAGTGACAATACTCTTTGTTCCTCTACACTGAAATAACGTAAAATCGGTATCCAAGCCCCAGGCAAAAAGCACTTCTTCCAGTTTGCCTTGTTACCCCTCAAAATACACAGCACCACATACAAATAGCTATGACAAGCACAAAAGAAGTGGTCAAAAACACAGCTTGATGTGTTGCCACCCTCCTTCACCCATAGGATGCTTCAGGTCAGGTATTTAAATGCTGAAAAATCACATTAGTGTAGAACATGCCAGCACGTTCCATAGGAATAGGAAAGGTGCAGTCAAACAAGGTGGGATTTCACACCTTGAAGTGACCCCATTCCTGTTCTAAGGAAAGGGAGAAAAATCACAGGAGCACAGAACGGTTTGGGTTGGGAGGGACCTCCAAGACCATCAGTTGACAGATTTCTGAGTCAGAGCAGAGGAAAAATAAATAGGAAATCCCAGAAGACAGAGAATCATGGAATCCCAGAGTGGTTTGGAGTGGAAGGGACCTCAAAGCCCATCCAGTGCCACCCCTGCCATGGGCAGGGACACCTTCCACCAGCCCAGGGTGCTCCACCCTGGCCTTGGACACCTCCAGGGCTGGGGCAGCCACAGCTGCTCTGGGCAACCTGGGCGAGAAGGGGACGAGGAAGAGGTGACAAAGGGGGTGGCAAAAGGGCATCCACCACCACAGCCCTCAGCTCCTCCTGTGTCACAACTTCCCAGAACCCCCCAAAGGCCCTTCCCAACGCTCCAGCGAAGACCTCCCTCCTCACCCAGAGCACGCTCCCCAACTCACCCAACTCCGTGGGCTTCAGCAGCTCGTCCAGCGTGGTGTAGAAAGGGAGTTTCACCAAGCGAACCTCGGGCTTGGCCACTTTGGGAGGCAACCTCCCGAGTCCGTTCAGGTATTTGCCGTAGAGGGCGGGGTAGTCGATGTTTGGCGTGGGGACAGTCCGAGCCACGGCGCTGCCGCGGTCGTAGGACGAGTGTAAGGGCAGGGCCTCGGCCCGGTGAGGCGGCGGCGGCGGCGGCTGCGCCACTTCCGAGCTCTTCTTGCTGTACCGAGTCTCGTAGAGCTCCTTGATTTTCTTGAACACCTCAGGGCTGCAGTCAAACTGGACCAGCTGCAAAGCTCGGGTCACTAGTTCGTGCTTAAGTCCGCTTTTACTCCTGCCAACAAAACCCAGCAACATCTGAAGATCTGAGACTCGGAAACTCATCACCATGTTCTAGGGGATAAAAAATTGAAGAGGGTCTTACAGTTATGAGAGGCAAAGGTGCAGTTCTCGCTTTACAATTAGAAGGCGCGTGTTAAAAATTCCGCTCCAAGACAGACCCCAGACCTGCTCCAACCCGCGGCTGCCGCTTGGGTTGCTGCCCATGTCTTGAGCACGCAGAGAGCATCGATGCAAACGCCACCACAATCAGAGGAACACCAGCAGAGCCACCAAATCACACGAAGCCCACTCTGACACACGCCCAGCACCCACAGGACGGGTCAGCTGGAAGCAGAAGTGCCCACAAAGACCTCCAGCAGCAGGTCCCACGTGTCAAAGGGCACGTGGACTCCTTCAGCGTGGAGGCTTGAGGCATCCAAACCTCCCAGGCACCTCCGGGAAGAGAAATCCAGGGAAAACGTCATCCCAGATGGGGTCAGGGTAAATCAATGGGAGCTCAGGGAAGCTGAAGTGAACTGGGGCCACCAGTGCCATATTCCAGTGCACCCGAACGGGCAAAACACCCTCCAGAATCCTTCCCACATCCACAGCATCTTCCAAAACAACACCCAGTTCAGAGCGTGGAAAGACACGAAGACGATTAAAGAGAGCAAAGGGTTCCCAGAGAACAAAGTCTCCAAGCCCATGTGGGTGCTGTGCCAAGCCCTCCCTGATCCCAGCCAGGAGCTGCCTTGGTGGAATTAGCAATTCCAGTGCCTGATAAGCAATAAAACACATCTGATCCTTCAAAAATTCCCTCTCTGTGGGAATTCAGGCCTGTAACCAAAGGCCAAGCTGCACCACACTCCCCATGAGGCTAAAAACCAAATTATTCCTGCCAACAATTCCATGGCTACAGCCTGGCCAGGCAGGTATTTCAGTTCTCTAGAAACCAAACAGCCTGAACATTGCAAAAGAAGACCTTTTAAAGCACAGGGGTTTGAAAATTCAAGCTGCCCTGGACATGCAGTTGATAGATATTCACACACATCCACACCACATCCTTCCTGGCTTGTGGGAAATATGGGAATTCAAGAAATACCAGTAAAAAAGAATCCAGCAGCAGAGATCCAGCAGGTCTTTCTCGCCCAACCTCTACCCCACTCTCAGATTCAACAACAATTTAAAAGAATAAAAAATAAAAAAAGCATAAAAGTCAGGTTTCTGTGGAATTACACAGTAGTATTTTAATTTCCTGGAATAAAACATCTACAGATTTTTATTATTTTTTTTTTAATTAAGAAAGCTCAGCTGATTCCAGAAACACTTAACAGACACTTTTGGATGTGTGGGAATTGTAGTAGAGAGAAAATGCTATTTGATTTTCTCCTTTTTCATTAAACATGTTGTTTAATCTGAAAACCCAAAGGCTGTTACATCACTGGCTGCAGTTAAAATTCCTGGGAGTCATGATGTGTCCCACAACATCTTTGATACGGTGGGGAAAAAGGTAACTAAAGAGGAGAGAAAAGGTGTTTAACTGCCAGAAAATCAGGATTCCAGAGCCCTGGATTCGTGGTGCTGCTCCACCAGACACCACCTGCGAAATCCTGGAATTTGTGGCTGAGTTTTTCTTCAGCTAAAAAACAGAATCAGGATTATAAAGGTTGGAAAAGAGCTTCAAGATCATCAACTCCAAGGGAATCCCACCATGGCCATTAAACCCTGTGGGGAAACGGAGAGTGTGATGTTTCCCCTGAGGTATTTTGGGGATAAAAGGTGCATTGTTGGGAAAGATAAATTGGTGAGGGGAGTGCCACCTGGGGATCCCAGGCCGGAATTCCTGCTGCTCCGGCACCACCTCACTCGGGATTCTTGGGGTGCAAAGCAGAGCTGGAGCCAGACTTTTCCATTTTGAAGGAGTTCAGATCCCAAAGGATGGTGAGCCTTGAGCAGGAACACAAGAACAAACCAACCCCACACAAAGAAAACCCGTCAGCAGAGACATCAGATCCCGGACACTCCGGGCACTCCTTCCCTCGGGAAGTCTCCTGTGGGATGGCACAGACCCCTCTGGGAAGCACATCCCCTCCTCTGGAATGCTGGGCAGCTCCAAAGGGAGCCCGAGAGCAGGGCAAGGAGGGCAGAGCCCCCCGAAACAAACCTCTCCAGAGGCCATTCCTGCAGCTGGCTGGGACACTTCCCAGGGGGCACTTCCCAAGGATCTGCTTCCC
>VWZG01009830.1:0-13873 GCA_013396735.1 Grallaria varia | reverse complement strand
GGATGTCCCTCCTGGGGCCAAGTGTCATTGGCTCCTATGGGACAGGGGAAACTTCTAGCAGCTTCTAACAGAAACCATCCCTACAGCACCCCCCACTACCAAAAAAAAAATTCAGCTACAGAAAGCCAGGGCACTATGTGCATCAAGTATTTCAAACACCACAGAAAAATCTTCAGACAAGTCACTCTAAATAAGCCAAATCAAGATTTGAACACATTGTGTAAAGTACCTACAAACAGGATTGGACTGCTAAATTTCATTTGTAGTGGGGCTTTTTTGCCATTTTTTCCCCCCATCCAGCTTTATCTTTATTTATCTGCTTTTCTCCACCAAATCTCCCACTCAAAATACGGATCATGGAACATGGCAGTTTATAACAAATGCATTTCTAAACATAACTTTACCTTGAATGAGGATCTACTGAATTATATTTCCTGGTAGTTCAAGAAAAAAAACCCTGTATATTTTTTCCTGGGAAAAGGGTGCAATGGAATTATGTTTTTATGTTATTAAACTATATTAAAACTATACCTCTTTTAGGCAGGTTGTCCTTCCAAAATATTTGATTACGCAAATAAAAATTCTGCATTTAGATTAGGTCTTAATGTTTCATTTGGTGGTCTAAAATTCTTTCAGCAAAGATCTATGTTTTCCTTTTAAAAATAATGCACCATTGAATATATTTTAGCTACCTTTTCCACTTGAAAACCTGCCAACTTCACTGCACAAGTGTTCTGGTTTTGGCTGGGGTAGAATTAATGTTCTTCATAGAGTTCTTGCCTCTCTTTCAGTGCATGGTACAGCCCAAGGAGGTTGGGGGTGTATTGGAGGCTGGGAGGAGACACAGCTGGGGCAGGTGACCCAAACTGACCAAAAAGGGATATCCCACACCATATTACATCATGTCAAGGATATAAAGCTAGGGGGAAGAAGAAAGAAGGGGAAACATTCAGAGTGATGGCATTTGTCTTCCCAAGTATCCTTTACATGTGATGGGATCCTGCCCTCCCGGAGATGGCTGAACACCTGCCTGACCATGGGAAGACGTGAATTAATTCCTTCTTTTGCTTTGCTTGCTTGCACAGGTTTAATTTTCCCTATTAAGTAGTTTTTATCTCCACCTGTGAGTTTTCAAGCTTTTACCCTTCTGATTCTCTCCCTGATCCTGCTGGTGGAGGACTGAGTGAGTGGCTGCGTGGGGCTTGGCTGCTGGTCAGAGTTAAATCAG
Source organism: Grallaria varia (assembly GCA_013396735.1). Classification (NCBI taxonomy): domain Eukaryota; kingdom Metazoa; phylum Chordata; class Aves; order Passeriformes; family Formicariidae; genus Grallaria; species Grallaria varia. The sequence goes on along the minus strand of VWZG01009830.1, from coordinate 12,645 downwards.
GGCAACAAGAGCTTTGACTCGTAGAATGTACTTATGAATTCTGAACACGGTTTTGACTTCTATATTAGATTCAAATTCAGTACTGTACAGGCAACCAAACTGTTATCAAAAGTAAATGTCTAAACGACCTGCAAAGATGTCTGTTGCATGTACATTAGTAACAAATAATTAGCAGTATTTTTGGAAATTCCGATAATATAATTTGGTAGTTTTCTTTGCTTTCATCACACAACATTTATAACAAAGATTTCCATTTGCATTTGTTTAACATGCATTTATCAGAACTTGTCTTACCAAGCCTAGTAATTTGAATGGCAATACTTACATTCTCAGTTAACTTCACCAGGATTATGCATTATTTTTCTTATCACTGTTATGTGACTAGAGTGCATTCAAATATTTACAGAGTGGGTTCTCCAGTTGTCAGTTGTTTTCAGCTCAGACTTTCTCCCACTAAGCACACTGTAAGATATTAACTAAATTCTTCACGCACTCAACAACCATTGCCTAGGACAGGACATTGAACCAGCCTGCCAGCTACTGAGGCTTTGACATAAACTGGTCTGGGGCCACACTCATGAAGTGAGTCTGAACTACAGTCTCCAACTCTATAGGATATACAGCAGTATACCAAAACTGCAAAGTAAACTAGAAAAACCCCTTAATCCCCTAACATGAACTGTACTGAAAAACAACTGCTGATCAGTGTTAAGGCAGATGTGTAGAATGCAGTAAGGAAAAGCTTGGGCTAAATCTTTCACTTAAAATACCTACTTATAAATACAGAATAAATAGGGGTTACTCTGTAAGCATCAAAATTCAGATAGCTGGTTCTACTACTTATTCCTCACACAGGCAGGGTGTACTTATTTTCAGCTTTCATTTTCAGTTTTCTATTGTTTAAAAATTTGCAGAAAAATGCTTCCACAGATTCTTCATACCTACTCTTTATTTTTACCAAATACATTTTGAAAAGCTACCCCAGCTGTGTTTATACTTCTATTAACATGTTATTATTATAATTTCCTGAGCCTGGAGAGTTTGTTAGGCAACAGAAGAAACATAAAAGAAGGTTAAAGTGATGTCTTAGATGGCTTATGCTCATCACTATGAATCCAATGTTCCTGCTACAAACTAAACTCAGATTATTCCTTCAGTGAGATATCATGGAAAAGACTGACAAGATATGGTCTTGTACTGTATTTTTTGGCTCCAGCTGGGGAAGTTTTAAATACTTTTTGACTCTAGATGATGAAATGGGGAAATTTAATGCAAAGGGACTTAAGGACTTCTGAACACAAAATGGCAGACAGTGACAGACAAGATACAGAATAAGGACAGAAGAAAATTAAAAAACTCTGCAGAGGCAAGACTAGGGAGGTAAGAAAAGGAAGAAATGGAAAGGAAGAAATTTGTCAAGAACAGATAAAATATCTCAGTGGAAAATGATGACTAGTAGAGGGCAGTAAAAATTGTTACATGACAAAATTTCATAGGAGAACGCTACCAAGAGAAAGACAATCTTACTACAGAGAACTTATTAAGAAAGGCAGGAACATATTTCATATTTAAATGGTTCAGCAATATGATATAAACAGTGAAATGAGTTTGAGAAAACAGTGAAATTAAAGCACAGAAATAGAATATAATTAGAGGGGTCCAGAGAATAAATATCAGTCCAGACATTGGAGATAAAAATTGAAAAAAACATGACATGATTGACAATGACAAGCAAAGAAAAGAGTGCCGTGGAGAAACTTACAAAGTGAGGAAAAGAAAAAAGAGGGGGAAAAAAATCCGGAAAGCACATTCTAAGAAGAAAAATATATAACATGCAAAGCTTGTTTATTTTTCTGTTTCAACGTAAGGCTAATTTTTATGAGCTTGAAATGAACTGTTTATGCATGTTTAGTACTTTAATTTCAAACCAAATGGAAAGGATTTTCATGTTGCTTTATGCAAGACATATTTTCTATTCTAAAAATATTGTGATGATGCTCTATTGTTGTTCCTATTCTGATTTTTTAAACCAATGTAATAAACATACAATCATAGAATATCCTGACTTTGTAAGGAACACACAAGGATTACTGAAGTCCAACTCCTGGCCCTGCACAGGACAGGCCCAAGAAAATAATGTTGAATTTAAAATGATAAGGCAAAGTAAAACTCAGAATGTCTCTACAATATGACTGAAAAGTGACATTCACCTTAGCATTACTACTGTGAGAAATACACATTAGTAACTTATTCTTGTTAGTCTATCAGTTAAGATGGTCAGCACATTAAACTGATGAGTTAAGGGTACATTCATAAACTTTGACCTGTCCACAACACTTGTTGCTGAATGTCCAGCAAATAAAATTTTTAATTACAGATACAAAATTTTTAAATTTGTCAGGAACCTGGTTTTATTAATTCTGCTCATAGACAGGAGTTAGCCATGGGATTTAAAAAGCTTGCTAAAATAATAGTATATATGAAATTCTGCTTCCTAGATGGTTTGGTTGTATGAAGTGACTGAAATGTGAATGTTACAAGTAACTGTGCATAAGGTAACAAGCTTACGTATAGCAGGCTGTACGCACTATAGAGTATCGATAAATAAATTAATGGAAATCTGGGGAAAAAAACCATCAAATCGTACTACCTAAACAGAGAACCACTTTCAATGAAATTTGCATGCAAAAGAAAAATAACGGCCTTGTACTTCATCAGTACCACTGAGTGATATTAAGCATTGAATTTTATTTCATCTTAGCCAATGACTAGCCATATGACTCTTAAGAACGAATTTAATTTGCCTATTTTTGCATTGAGAGAAATTATGCAATTGCACTAACTTAAAAGCTTTCCCAGAGTGGGAAGATAAATTCCTTCTATTGTTTGGGTTTTATTTAGATTTTTTGATTTAGAGCATAGCATCTTCACTGCTGAGGACCTCTGGTGCTATGTTTTATATGGGTCAAGCTGATGAAATTATAGCTGAGACATTCCTAACCCTGGTGTTTCAATAAACATTAAATATCTGTCTTCCATATTCTCTGATATTCTCTAACCAGTCTGTGCCTTTCAATACTGAAGGCTGCTTATTTTGTTTTTCTGTTGACTTTAATTTCCCATCTCATTTACAGGTGTCTCTTTCAATCACTTTAAAAGTGTTCAAATTACCACATTTCATGGCTGGCTTACCAATATGTAAGAAGTCAGAACTAGAGGTGGTGGTATGCTGGAATCCTTGTAATTACTATTCCTCAGGTTCTGGATGAAAAAAGCAAGACTGGTTTTCAAAAATGCTAAGCATTTGGAACTCCAGTGAACAGGGTGTAGTAGCTCTCAGCCCTACTAACTGAATGTATTCCAAAGTGAAGTTCAGAAAAATCAATGATCATAAAAATTTGCTGTGAAAGGGGCTACAGAGTAGCTATGCAAGATAAGACAACACAACCTTGGAATGAGGGGAACACATCTTAAAGTTTACTTCTGTCATATAAGTATATACGTTCCGATAATGTTCTTATCAACATGATTTTAAGGCTTCCTAAAAGATTTGCTCTGGTCAAACATTTCCAAAGAATCCATATCCCTTCCTCTTCATTTTTCTTAATTCCAAAACATTAGGAGTCGCTGATGTTTCTCTTATGAGAGTTTATTAATTCATACCTTATAATGCCTGAAGAGGTTTGCTACTCTGCAAAAATGCATGGAGCACTCACTTCCCTGGAACTGAGCTCAGTGTGTTCTCAGGTATATCCTTTGCAGTTTCAGCTCCTCAAAGTCCTAAACTGAGAATTTAACCCCGAATACAAATTTAGGTTTCTATCTATTTTCAAAAGGAAAAGGTCCCATTTATCTTTCTTAATTCTCATACTCCTTACTTTAACACAGAATAAAATTTCAAAAGCTCAAAACATGCTTTCTTCAATACTCAGGTTCTTAAGCCAACACTGTCCTTTCTTTCCCTGCCATGTTCTGAATATTGTAGATACATTTATATTCTTCCTGCAGATGTTCTCCTTTGAGATCTTTAGATGTTCTAATTAATCTTCCACGGACCAAATAAAGTTCTTCTAGACGATCCAAGCTGGCAGTGCCATACTCAGGTCCTCTATTTGCAATGCAACCACCTTTTTCTTTGACAGACCTTTCTTTGAAAGAATACGGTATTTTTTTTCTGCAAAAAAATGAAAGCAATAATCTTGACATAAGATGCTTTGAAAAAACTTCTGGGCTTACCTGCAATGTACAACCATAGGTCCAGCATCAGGTGGGTTGCAAGTCTTGACTCGTCGCAGGAAAGCTAAGAAGGGTGTTGGGTGTTCTGGGACACCATGATCAGGCCAGGCAGTAAACTGGAATTGCCTCACTTCCCTTTTCTCACTTGAACCATTCTATGAAATTTAAGATTATCATGACAAAACCGCCACTTGAGATGCTATTAGCACTTTTCAGTGAAACAATTTCATAAACATATCTACCAGTGAAAATTATTTAAGTTATATTTGGTGCCAGTGAGAAACAGAACTCAGACTATAGAGGAAAATCCAAATTACAGGATTCAAATGATGTTAGTGCTTTAACTACACTGCATAATTGTGCATCACAACTGCCAGGGCTTCAGTTAGCATTCAGTTAAATGGTTTCTCATGGCGAGAGCTCTATATTAACTTACAAAACTCTATGTTATAAGGAAAATGCACTCTGTAGAAGAAGTTTCATTGTTCAGTGTTGCTAGTAGGAAACAAAGGAGAAAACTGAAGGACAGGAAGAGGAGAAAGGCAGTGAGGATATAAGGGAAAAAGGCAGGCAGGGAAGGCATGAAGCAAAAGCAAGGAGGGCAAGGTGGCAGGAGGAAGAAAGTGATAGGAGGGAAGAGAGGGGATGGGAGGGAAAAAAATTGCCAAACTTCAATTTAAAAGTATATTGTAACTATATGTAAGTATATATACCTTGTAAAGTGCAAATGTCCGAACACAGTATGTTGCCAATTCAACAGTGTCTAAAAGGGTCACTTGGATTAGTCCATAAGTTTCTGTGCCTCTGCTTGGCCAGTATTGATCACACTTCACCTGTAGTGAAAAACAGAAAATCATTTAATACATGTAATACTGATATTCAGTACATATCTGAGTGTATGTCATCATAGGTTTTAAAAGTATTAGAGTTAGCATGGTCAACAACTGCTAAGGATCCAACACAAAATATTTATTTTATCATCCACAAGAATTACTCTTCTGGCAGTACCTCTTAACAATGTTTTTTTCCATAATGGGTATTTGTAAGTTCACTGAGACAGATAATTGAGAAATACTAATAAGCACAGACACATTAAAGTAAAAACCAATTTATAGCAGCTTAAAATTTGACCTATACCTTCAGTAACTTGTTTCTCACCTGCAGAATTTAATAGCAGTACTAATCCTCTCAAGGTAGATAGAAAGTTTTTAAAATATTTGCCATATTTTACCTAAGTCCCTAAACATATATGCTATTCCTTGTATGTTAATATTTATTATGCACAGGAATATCTCATTATAAACCTGATTTTTTTTGAGAAATAATTTCAGTACACTGAAAGGGCAGCAGCACTTATTAAATGCATTGTGAGAGGATAAAATTTCCTTCTCAGATCAGTGCTATGAAGCACATAAAATTTGTTCACAGGCATTTAAAAAACATTGTTTGGTGGAGAGTTTATCCATAAAATTTTAAAAGACACAGGATGTTTAATTCAGAGAAATCTTCATTTCAAAACACCATAGTTTAGATTATTAACAAAATTAGATAATTCTGTATGACAATATATAAGAGAATCATTGCTAATGCTCAATAATCTGTTTCAGTTGAAAATGGTATTTATGATGAAAGCTACTCTGAAAACAGAAATGCTGAGCCCCTAAGCCAATCAGAAAATGGTAGTATGGGGGGGTCATATATCTCAAATATTTTTCTTTCAGTGGCTGATAGGTGAAATTGAGACAGTCAGTCTCCGTTCTATTTATAACAATACACTTTTATCTATCAGGCTTGCATATAGTACAGAAAAGAAGTCTAAACTGAGTCCAGTAATAACATATTGCTTTTGTTTAATAAATGTCTTCATTAATCACTCTACACCAGACCCATACCAAATTACATAAGAATACGCAAACCGTAAGAAACAATAGAAAAAAAGCAGAATATTGCACAGCATTTCCAATTCAAAATAAAAGTGAACTATCATGCTAATCCAAGGGAAAAACTGATTATACTCCCAAAATAGAAAATTAGCACATACATCTTTGAAATTCACATGCTCTCCAGGGTTTTTTTCTTTATTCAAAGAAAGACTTAGTATGCTTTCAAACTCCCCAGTCCCAAATAGCTTTTGCTCACAGATCATTTTATTTTGAGGCACGCAGGTCACAGATCACTAACAGTTCACAAATCACAGTCTGAGAATAAATAATTTAGATAAAGAGAAAATATTCTAGCCACTGAAGCAGGTGATGAGAGTTCATTAATGGCAATGAAATTTTTTACAGGAAATGATAGTTTAATTCATAGATAAGGAACTGCAACAAAGTAATTAAAATGTTTATTGCTGCTGCAGTATTAAAAAATTGGACTATTAGTACAAAAAAGAGAAAAAATTAGAGAATTTTTAGACCAGTGTGAGTATTACTTGAAAGGGGAAACTGATGAAAAAAGTATCAATTTTTTAAGAAAGAAAACCTGATTTCAGATTCATGTGGGTTTGACCTTCTGGAAGAACATAGGAAGCAAAACTCCACAGAACTGCATCTTCTATTCCTTTAACCCATTGACTTTACTCAGAACAAGAAGTCTTCTTCAGAAATGTGTCCTTATGTGCCTCCTACACTCTTTTGCTCTGTGATCGTAAACCTTACATTCCCAATACTCCTAAAAATTTAGAGTCCAACTTGTCTTTGTGAGAGATCAGAACAATGTTTTCTATCGGGCTTCACCGGCAGCAGAGAACCGAATAATACAGGTTAATTGGTAAAATACTACTTTCTTAGACAGAGTTCTTCTTAAATGTTTTACCTTAAGATCCCAGTCTTCAACACGTAAAGTGGGAGAGGTTACATATTATATATTTTCTTCAGAAAAAGGTTCTCAACGCCTTTGCGTCATCCAAAATATAACACTAAATGTCAATTTTGAAATTACTTGTCAAATGTACTTTTCCTTTAGGTCTTTGGTTTGTCTTCAGCTTTTCTGTGGTATGGGCAATTTCTTCCTTACTTGTGTACATTGTTTGGAAAATAAATTTAACGTGGCAAGGTATGGTGATGATAACACAAATCCTTCCCAGAAATACAATTAGAGTGTTTCTTTATTTTCAAGGTTATTTTGTAATATATCTTTTGTGAAATTCACAGTCTTCACCCTTCTCTTATCCATGCAGCTCCCTTTCTCAATGGTTGATCTTTTTCCTAGCAGACGATATTCACCCGCATCCAGCGTGAGCTTTTCTGTGCCACTAACTGTACACAAGAATAGCTTTCACCCAAAATTATCTGATGTTCTCTAACCTCCCACTAAAGATGGCAAGATGAATGAAACGGACAGATGAATGTGAAAGAACTCACTGGTTATTTAAAATAATGTTTTTATAGAGAAATTTAATTACAAGTAATGACAAGCATACTACTACTACTACTTTCACTGTCTCATGATCATAGGTTGCACACTTCCAAACCCACTTTATCTGAGATCAGAGCAGCTCATCAAAGACTACTAAATATATTAAGAAATAATTTTAAGTACCATAGTGGTAGATATAACTAGAATACAGATAGGCACGTTCTCTTAACCTGCCTCTCAAACATACAGATATTTTCTTTCTCTACATTTCTTTCATTCAGATTATGAGAATCCATGCTCTTCGTGGAAACAAAAGTGTTCACTGAAACCAACATTGTAAGAAAATGTAAATGCTTCCTTTTCCAAGAAAAATGAGATGCTTGAGACCTTTTCAGACTTGAGGGGTTTAAGCAGCTACAGCATTCCTAAGAATGTTCATGGATATTCACACTTCAACAAGTCACAGACACTAGAGAATGTGCTGCTATGCATCACCAGAGCTGAAGGAACTGTATTTCCATATGAGCATATGAATACAAAGATTCCTGACATTCAAAGGTACAGAAATAATTTTCCAGTATGAAGTTCCATCATTCAGGCTGAAAAGCCCCTTCAGGTCATTTTTAACACATGAACCAGCTGTTACAGGCCATTTGAGATTATAAGGACAAAACACAGATCACAAAAGAGACAGCAAACTAGTTAAAGGCAGATTCATAAAGCACATTTCTTCCTATAAGAACACTGTATGAATTATGATGAATCTGGAATGTGAAATAACAGTAGTACGTAACTAACTTCTTGCTCTGGTTTTCTTATTAATAATAAGACTTTTGAAGACAAAATTTCTATGGTATTTTCAGATGATTTTCCTTCAAAAATAAAGTATCTCTGCAACGGTGTTGAACGATAATAAAAAGGTAGTGCCAGTTTGTAATGGAAACTGCCTCAGACATTTCAGCTAATGCTCTGTCTCCAAACATACATTACTTCAAAGCTATTTTCTGTCTCGCAACAATGCCTTGCCATGTGAAGATTTTTTACAGAGAGAGTAATCAGGCACTGGAATGGCCTGCCCAGAGAGGTGGTGGATTCACTATGCCTGGAGGTTTTTAAGATGAGAATGGATGTGGTGTTAGACCAAGGGCTGGACTTGATGATCTCGGAAGTCTCTTCCAATCCAGCTGGTTCTATGATTCTATGATTAGGCTGATTTGAGTCTGAAGATCATAGACACTGACAATAGTATATGAGCTTAGAATGCAAAGACTGAAAAAAAAAAAAATCAGAATATAGACGTACATTTTTAGATCTTATTTGAACAAAATTTGCTTTAGTGTCACTCCTTGACTTCAATCAAACTCTGAATGACAGATTAAAATACAAATTGCTAGTCAGCAATGAGGCAGAAAAGAAAACACTTCAAAGTTTTAGATTTTGATCCTAATTACAGTAGCCTCAGAAAAAAGTTCCAAACAGGATTTGGAGGCAACATAAATGAACTGTAGGTTGATCGATTAATAATAAACTTTAGATTCTCTACTAAGTCTTCAAATCCACCCTCATTACACCCTCACTTTCTGAAATTTCTGATATGATTAGTAGGGTAACAGTTAATACTTAAATATACTTGATAATTAAAGAGATTACCCCCAAACACTTTTCATTGTGATCCTTATGAAAGTGTGTGGTATGGTTATAAAAAAAAATGTAAATAGATATTAAAAGTAATCTTGGGCAAGTTTGAAAGTGTTCTCTATCTCATTTTTCATCTTCATCTATACAAGCAAAGGACAGTCCAAAACTACACTGCTGTTATCAAGGTAAGTTGCCCTTTTTAAGCTCTTCCTAACAGCAGAGAAGACGGGGTCTTAACAAATTCATTTTGGAGGATCAGTCTGTCAAACAGTTAAGTTCAACAAGATTTTTCACAAAGGTCTTGAAAAGGTTTATATTAATGGACTGACTGTAGTAATGTATGTCTTACCTCAAGCAAAAGCAAATGAACTAAGCAAATAAAGTGAAATTACAGAGCTAGAATATGATTTTGACTAAACCACTTGCTGTAAGATTGCCTAGGGGAAAATGATATTTTTTTAGAAAACTATCAGTTTAACCCTAACAGCTAACAGAAATCACTTTATTTAGGAACATAGAATAAGACTACAAAAAAACAGCCAGTTGTCTTGAAAAATATTCTTGGTAGTACCAGGTATTGCCGTGCCATTTCAGGTAAGAGTCAGGTATAAATAGTTCTTGAAAGTTTACAGTGAAAGTAACTGCACAAAATATCCTACAAAATTTGCTGCACTAATGACATTACATTTTGGAAGTTCTTCAACAGTTTAACATAAAACATTTTTCCTGCAAAGTTTATTTCTTCCGCCTAAAGACCCACAGGTGGGGAAAAATGTTGATTGCCATGAAATTTTAAAGAGCCTTTCACATGATGGAAGACTACTATGTTTTCCATCACTCTCTTACATATAAACTAAATCAAAATCTTTCTGACTTTCTCCATACATAATTTCTCCAACTTCTGATCATTNTACTGTTTACAGTATGGCATTTTCACAGCTAGGTGATAAAGTAGCCTGAGGTTTAATTGAGGCACCTTGGCACAGCACTTCCACCTGAAATGTGCCCAGAAGCAGAAACTCTAAGCTTTATTGGATTAGACTCTTACATGAATTAAGCACCTATGACTGACTGCACTGCTGCGAAAAATGAGCATGTGCCCACCCTTGTACTTCTGACAATCCTTCCATAATAAACAGTCATATGGTTGAGTTTTACACTTCTGACACAGCGACTGGGGACTCCACCTTGTATAACGGTGTAGGAATTCTTGGACTGTGGCCACAGCATTCTGTTACAGTGAAAAAAATCCAGTACAAACCTACACATTGTTATTTTTATTTTTGTAAATCTGGTGAACACATGGTGCACTTTGGGTTTTTCTTGGGTTTTTTTGTTTTTTTTCCTTTGACAGTTCTCTCATTCATTCTTTGTCTGACTCATCTTAAAATGCTGTGGGCACTAAAGAAACGAAATAAAATTCCCATAGCATATTATTGATACAGAAGTTACTGGTCTGCCACTGAAATTAGGGAATGAACAATGAAAAGACTGCACATTTAATATCTCTTTAGAGAAACAGTAAAAATCACTATGAAAAAATGCCATCTGCAACATGCCCTATCTGCTAATATGTCTGTTGGCTGATGTGTTAACTTGCCACTCACCAGACAAAGAAATGCTTATTTTTTTCAGTTGCTACAAGGCAGAGCTAGAATTTCTATTTCGATTTTCCTATGTTTAAACACAGATTTCACAACTTTTAAAAAAAAAAAACCCAGCATTTTTACACACCTCTGCTGCCTAATATGAAACATTAGTGAAGTTTTACTGCATAAATCAATTACATTTTGTCTAAATACAGTAGAATACAGGCTCACTTGGGAACAGATAATATATTCTGTAATGAATTTTTAAGTGCACCTATTGATGACTTTTCTACTTATCTTAGTGAAGATGTCTTACTTATTTTCGATGCAGCATTTTGACATGTAATACCTTCAGTACTACCCATCAAATCACACTTAGGAGGAAAGATCTGAAATTTGCTCTTAAAGCTCTGCACAACAAATGGAAAACTACCTTCCTCAAAATAGCGTAAAACTCTTCTGTAGAAACTGTATGTGTCTGAAATATCTACATGTATTTCATACAGACATGAAAGCCACATTCTTAGTTTTCTTTGCTTATTACTTACGTTGTGTCTGTACTATTGCTACGTCTTAGCTATGACATCATGTACATTAGATATCAGTGTCTACTCTGCCATCAACAAATGGATTAATGAAAACTGTTAGCAAGTAGTAAATTTTGATTGAAGAACATAGGGCTCTTTCCACACCTGCCTTTATGTTTTCCTTGCCTATAGCAAGACTTAGAAATCTTTGGTGGCCAGAAGTTTGTTTCAAAGCTGTTACTAAGAAGTCCCAAGGTAAAATTTACACTTTCCACTTACTTATTCAACTTGTTGGGAGTTTTGTACCAGTTGTTGGGGTTTTATACTAGCTGAATCTGATTAAAGCTTCCCTGATTCAATCTATGACATGGTCCTTTAAAAATCTCAACCAAACCCACTAAACAAAAAAAATCCGTATCCTTATTTTACTCCATCTTCAAGAGACATATCTTGATCTACTTGGTATTTTCACTGTCACCCAACCTCCATTTTTCTTACACATGGAATAGTCCATAATCTATAAAAAACTACTTGAAATACTCAGATGAAGTGTTCGGATTTGTGGAGGTTCAGACCTGTTGATTGACACTTGGAACAACAGAAGTTCCTATTTAGCATTTCAGCAATATCAGGAAAGTCCATCTGCTTTTTCTCATCACAGTGCAAGATCTCCTGACTTCTCAAGTATCAGTGACCAGTAGAGAGAAGCTAAATCCTGGGATTTTTACCTATCCTTTTATGTTCTTATGGAACAGATAAAGGAGTCATGCAAGTAGACCCTTCTGTATCAATAACAAGGAACAAACTCTGAGACAGGATACATGACTTTTCTACTGGGCTTGTTTCAAACTCCTCCCTTCACAATGAAAACTCAGGAGTCAAGATGTTAAACTTTCACAAATTAATCTGATTATTCTATGGTTATGTTTTTATATATGTTCTTGGGTTGTTATATTGATGATGATATCTACTTCCTGGCAGTCAAACGAATGCTTGGATCAGGCTAACAGAATGCCACAAATTTATTTTTCTCATGTATTCACTTAGTCGTTAGCATATTTGAATAAAACTGATAGTTATCATTATAAAAACTAAAGCCTTCCTCATCAGTAAAGAAGTTCAGAATCTAGCTCATATTTAGATATTTGATAGTGTCATTATACTGTCATTTAGCTTTGACCTGATTGGGTTTTTTTTGGCAGAAGATTTTAATCCTAGGCACTGGGTCCCAATACAGAAAACATTGTAAAGAGATTAGGAAGAGAGTGAAGTATCTTCTGTCAGTTTCCAGAAAACACAGC
>VWZG01009826.1:70848-150806 GCA_013396735.1 Grallaria varia | reverse complement strand
GCCCCGCGAGTCCCACCTGCTCAACGACGAGGACCTCAACCAGGTGGGATGTGCCCCCCCGCTCCCCAACCCCTCGGTGTTTTCCCCACGAAATGCTCCCCCAGCGCTGGCCCCGTGGATAGCCTGGGGTCCCACAGGTGCCTTGGGGTCCCCTTGGTAGCTTAGGGTCCCTTGTGTGTCCCTGTGAATAGCTCAGGATCCTGTGGGTGGTGTAGGGTCCCATGGATGTCTTGGGATCCCGTGGATAGCTCGGGGTCCCAGGGGTGTCTGCTGGTCCCCTGGTTAGCACAGGATCCCATGGGGTGCCTGCTGGTCCCCTGGTTAGCACAGGATCCCATGGGGTGCCTGCTGGTCCCCTGGTTAGCACAGGATCCCATGGGATCCCATGGGGTGCCTGCTGGTCCCATGGTTAGTGCAGGATCCCCAAGGATCCCATGAGGTGCCTGCTGGTCTCATGGATGTCGTAGGGTCCTGTGGGTGCCTGTAGGGTCCTGTGGGTGCCTGCTGCTCCTTGTGGTGTCATGGGCTGTCAGAAGTGCTGCAGGGTCCCATGGGGTGCCTGCTGACCCCAGGGACAGCACAGGGACCGACAGGTATCCGTGGATCCCATGGGATGTTCAGGAACCCCACAGATGCTCTCTGGTGCCATGGGGTATCCAGTGATCCCGTGGGATGCCTGCTGACCCCACGGATAGCACAGGGACCAGCAGGTATCCCGATATTCCACGGAGTGTTTGGGAGCTCCATGGGTGCACTCTGGTCCCGTAGGGTGTCCTGCAATCCCATGGGGTGCCTGTTGACTCCACAGACAGCACAGGGACCTGCAGGTATTTGTGAAGCCCCTGGGGTGTCCAGGAACCCCATGAGTTCTCTCTGGTCCCATAGAGTGTACCGCAATCCCAGGGGATGCCTGCTGACCCCACAGATTCCCAGGTGTCCAGAGGGACACCCACAGTGCCTGCTGGTCCCTAAGACCATGGCATGCCTCAGTGCCACCTCACTGGGGCATTTTGGGGCCCAGCACCGGCACTTGAGGTGATCCCGACCCCTCTTCAAATGCACAGGTGGGAAGCATCCCATGGGCTCCATCAGATAACCCCCAAAGTCCTGGGACAAACTCAGCTGCAAACAAAACATTCCCTCTGTGCTGGTCATGAACCCCCTGCCCTACAGCCCCCCTGCTTTGCCAGGGACTGAGAAAGGGGACCCCAATACCTTCCCAGAGAGCGGCCCGCGCTGGGGGGGCTGCCAGGGCTGGGCCTTCCTCCTCTTCCTCCTCTTCCTCCTCTTCCTCCTCTTCCTCCTCTTCCTCCTCTTCCTCCTCTTCCTCCTCTTCCTCCTCCCAGGCCTGACACAGGCCCAAGCCTCCCACGCCCACGGCGGGGGACACGGGGGGATGTTTTGGGATGTGGGGTCCCATCGCTGGTGTTGGGGTGTGGGGTGCAGGGCTGCCCTCCCTCCTCCCAACACCTTTCTGGGCCAGGGCTGCCATTCCCGCTGGCGATCCTATTATGGCAATGAGATCAGACATATTGCTGCGCTCGCTGGGGGGGCGGCGGAGGGGGGGGCATCGTGAAATCTGAGGGCTAATATGGAAAAAATGTAACTGGAAAAAATGCCGTGGTGTGTGCGGGAAGGGGCGGGCGGCGGGGAGCGTCGTGGCCGTGCCCAGACAAAGGAGCCGTCCCGGAGGGGGCTCGGGAAGAGACCCCCACTCCCAGCCGGACCCTTCCCGCTGGAGATTGTGCTGCCTCCTGGTGCAATGTGATTTATTTTGTTATTGGGGGGGCTCAGAGCGCTGTGCGCCCCCGCCGTGCCTGCCTGCCCTGCCATGGGCGGCCTCCCACCCCCTTGGGTGCCAAGGCTGTGTTTTGGGCAGCCCTTGGCTGGCTTTGTGCCCACCGGGACGGTGGGTGGCCCTGGGGGTGCTGCTCCCACGTCCGGCTCCCGTGGGGTCGGGGTCAGCGCCGTGGCCAGATCCAGGGGGCTCCGGTTGGGATAACGGCACGATCCCGCTCGGCTTCTCCCTCGCAGCTGGGCTGGAGTAATCCCGCTTCCCAGAGAAGATGGTGGCTGTGTGATGCAGGCACACATCCTCCAGCCCTGCCGCGCTCAGCACGGAGCCCCCCACGCCGAGGAGCCCCACCAGCACCTCCCTGCCCTCCCAGTGTAAGGAGCCTGGCTGGATGTGGGGGTGTGCCGGCTCCCGAGCACACCCAGGAATAACGGGTCATTTAACAGCTCTCGGAATGTTTCTGCCTTTTTAATTCATTTTTTATTCAAGCTCGGCTTGGGCCGGGGGGGTCCTGCACCGCAGCGCGGGGGGCTCCGTGCCGAGCGCGTCCCACTCGCCCCATGGACAGGGACAGTGTTGGTGATTACCTAGAGTCGGGCTAGAAAAGTCTTTGGGAGTCATCTGACCTTTGTACTTGGCTTGTGGGAAAGGTGAAGGTACTTCACACTTACGCACTTGCGTCTCTTTTGGATTTTTATTAGATCCAAATACCTGTGTGGGTGTCAGGAGTTGCCCCTGTTCCTCCCCGGGTGCTCCGGGGTGCCGGAGCCGCTGGGGCAGAGACCTGGAGTGTGTTTGCAAAGAGTCACAAACATTTAGCAGTAGTAGTGGATTTCCGTCGTACTCGGGAACCGGCTTAGCAGTGGGGCTGGGAGGGGGGAAATCCAGCCCCAAACATCAGGATTAATGAGCTGGAGCTCTCTAATAATAATCAGACTTAGCGCTTCCAACTTCAAAGGGCTGTGCGGACGCTAAGTCCTTAATCCCGGGAGAGCTGCGTTCACGAGTTGTTTTTGTGCGTGGCTGTGCTGCCGGACGGGGGTCGTTGTGATTTGAGGCAGCTACATGGGGTCCCACCACCCATTAGAGACATGATTGTCCCCCCTCCAGGGCTGCAGGTGGGAGGTGACGTTCCCTTAACCCTCTCCCCCCCCTTTAATCCATGTTTGACCTTCTGGGGTGCATGGGAAAAACTGGGTCAGTTACGGCATCTGTTCTCCCTTTGGAAAATCTGTTGCTGTGGGTCGTGGGTGAGCAGAGCCCTGTGATCCTGTGCAGTGGCGGGATCTGGGCCCTGGGCCCTGGCAGACATGGTGCTGTTGGTGCCACCCACTCGTTGCCAGCTCACTTTATGCTGTTCCTTTCCCAGCAAGGGAGAAATTCCCTTTTCATGGGAATTCCCTCTTTCCTGGCAAGACGTGCCTGTGCTGGTATCACACAGTCCCCTGTCACCACCTGTGAACCTCGTGTAGTGATCAACTTTCCAGAGCTTGCCCTGGGAAGTTGAATGGTTTCCAGGAGAAAGCCAGCCTGGCCAGTGGGACCCTCTTCCCAAACGGCCACCCAGGGCCGTGGGGGTGTCACTGTGGGATCCCTGCTCTCCACACCAGCTGCCCCAGGCTGATCCATGCCTGCACACACATGCCTTTGGTCTGTGAGATGAAGAAGCCCCCACAACATGGGACAGGCTGGGAATTAACCTCAAAATTCTGCCTGGCCTGAATTGGAAGAAGAGCAGAGTGTAAAGCAGTTACTTTTAATGTTCTCCATGCGTGTGCTCTCTCGGGGTATGGGGACTGGCACAGATAAAGGAAATTGAGGATGTCTTTCCAGCTACCAGTGGGCTTTTTTTTTTGGGTTTTTTTTTTTTTTTTTCTTTGAGATCATGGCATGGATGCCCAGAGGACCACCCAGTTAGAAAATGGAGCTCATAGACTTTTCCCACTGCCTTCTCCCATGACACCCCTGCCCGGCAGCAGCGGGTGGTTATTTCCATCTCTTCTCCATTGGACATTATCACTTTCCTACTGTTTTGGATGCTGAGCAGCTGGTGGCCAGCAGCCCTGAGGCTGGAGTGTGTCAGCATTGGGTCACAGGCTTGGCTTTGCTCTGGGACATTGCATCAATGGAGCTGGGATGCCCTGGGCCTGGGGTCTTATCCTGGCTCCATGCTTTGTCCAAAGGGTGACAGGGTGAGGGGTCATGTCCCGGCCACGCTTTTCCTTCCACCCCTGTTCCATGGGGGAGAAAAAGTCCTCACTTTCCTGGAAAGCAGCCCCCGTGCTTGCATTTTCTGCTCCCTGCTGCTTGTATCATGCCGCAAAAATTCGCTTGTACTTGACTAATTATTAGGACTGAACAGGGGGAGATTCTCTGCAAATGTCAAACTCGCCTCTGATGGTGGCTTCGGAGGGCAGGGACTTGGGGGACATGGCTTGGGGGCCTGGAGTGGACAGGATCATGGTGGCTGTCACCCGTTGGGGAGCATCCCACCCCTGGAGAGTGATGGGAGGGCAGCAGGAGCTTGGGATGGGTGTCACGTGGGTGTTGGGGTCAGTTTGGGGTGCACTTGACCCTCTGCGTGGCCCAAGGGAAGGGCCGTGGCGGCGCCTTCGGGTGCTGGAGCACCATCTCCTTTGCACGCTTAGGTGGTGCCGGGTCTTTGCGTGGCGCCGCGCCTTATCTGTGCTGGCACCCGGCAAAGTGATAAAGCCCCTCTCCAGCACTCTGGAAAGACGTTGTGGCTTCTCCCAGGAGCTGAGGAAGGCCAGTGCTAGGAAGGGGTTAGATACGCCTGCTCGCTGCCAGGCATGCAGGCATCGGGGCTGCTCCAGGAGGAGCTGGAATTGCAAAGTCCGTTCTGTCCCACTTCATTTTGCTGCTGCTACTTGACAAATGGCCCATGCACGCCGCATCCGGGCTCATCCAGCTCCTGCTCTGACTGCCCAGGCCGATGGCAGCTCTCAGACCCAAGCACAGCCCTGGGACCAGAGCTGGGGTGTTTGCAGAAGGAGGCCAGCTGTTTGCACGAGGGGTGAATTCAACCTTTCCCCTTCCTGTTCCTCCAGTTGGTCACTCGGTCCTGCTGCCCACACAAAAAACTGCCCAAGCAGCTCCATCCCTTTAGGTTTGCCCGTGGCTGGATTGGCATTCCCCATGTGCCAGGAGGGCTGTGCTGTGTGTAGTGCCCACCAGCTGCCCCGTGGCAGCAGCACCTGGTGCTTGCTGTGCCCAAGGTCCAATCTGTCCAGTCTTGGTTTGGCCTCGTCCCTGCACATGGAGCTGTGTTGGTGGTAAAAGCCTGGCCTGGGATTTGCAGCTCCAGCAGCCACTGGCTGGTGCCTGTGCTGGTACGAATGTGTTCTGGCAGGAGAGCAGGAGGTGGATGGAGAAGGGACTGTCCCCACGCATTCAGAGTGGTCCCCCAGAGATGCCCACGTCTTGTCCTGGCAAAAGCACCGCTTTGGGTTGAACGCAGGGGCAGCAAGTGGCCACTTGGATGCGGAGCTGGGGATTGAGAGGGCTTTTGCTCCGGGAATAGTTGTGGATGCTCACTGGCAGCACCGCAGCCTCCGCACTGAGGTTTGGCCCCGCTCCTCTGCACGTCGCCAGGTGACGGACAGCAGAGGGGAAATGCTGTATGGGCAGGGAAACAGGGATGTAAGTGGCTTAACCACCGAGGCTGGGCTACATCCCGGCCCTTGGGATTGCTGCTGGAGCCAGGTCTGCACAGCGGTGTTTGCGGAGCCTCCCGCCGGCCGGGGTCACGGGTCTGCAGTGGTCCATGTGGCATCCTGCTGGGAGCACGCAGGATGTTAAGCGATGCCTGCCTCTCAGTTCCTAGAAGCCGTGCTGTGAGCAGGAAAGCTTGCTTGGGTATTGCTTCCCATGCCCTCCCTGAACACCGTGTCACCTTCCCCATTCCTCCCGGGTGATGGCTGCTCCGACTCACCCATCAGCGATGTTCTCTTGGCTCCAAGGTGTGCAAAACCCAGAGCAGAGCTGAAAACGCCCAGATTTCCTATTTTGAGGTTGCAACAGCAGTGTGACTTTGTAGTGACTTTCCCCTTGAGCTGTGCCAGGAATGGGTCCCTTGCTCTGGGTAGCCCTGAGTGGATTAGGAGTCAGCACACAAGGGGCAATGACCTGACTGTCCCTGCTCTGGGGCTGTGCTCTCTGTGGGTCTGGCTGGGAGCTGTGACCCTGTTGTGCTGCCCTGGGTGTGGGGATCAGTAGGCACTGCTGTCAGAGAGGCTCCTTAGGTGGTATCGGGGCCGAGCCCATAAAGGTGGTGGGCCAGGTTCCACCGTGGGTTCCCCCACAGCCTGCTCCAGGTTGGGGATGTAGTTTTCGTCTGGGGCTGCTGCAAGCCCCGGCACTGCTTCCCTGGTGCACAGGGCTCTCTGCTCTCAGCGCTGCAGGCAGAGCCTAAAGCTCTGCTGCAACAATCCATTTTTCTTCCCCTTCCCGCTCGGTTGCCAAGCCTGAACAAAACAAGCCCTGCCTCCACCTGAGACAGGCTGATTACGTCTGCCGGCAGCCTAAACAGATTATCCCTCCCGCCACGCGCTCGGAGCCAGGAGTCTCCCAGCGATGGATTCAGACTTTCCTTGGAGCAGGTTGGGGTGGGTGGGGAATTGCTGTGGGGGCATCCCAGCCCACCCAGGTGTCCAGTACCCCAGTGTTTGTGTGGGCACTCTGCCCTGGGGCTGAGTCAGGCCCATGAGAGGGGAAGTGGATGCTGGAACAGCTCTCCTGTTCCACCTTGTGCAACGAGCTTCTGCGGGCACCCAGCATGGTGCATCTCTGCTGGGTGCTGCTGAGCATCTCTGCTGGGTGCTGCCAAGCATCCTGCTTGGCTGGCTGGTCTACACGGGGAAGGATGAGGTGAAGGTACCGCCAAAAACACAGCAGGTGTGAAAGGTCATCCAGCAGGCCACTGGTTGGTGTCACAGCCCACCTCCAGCCCCGTGACCTGGCTCTCCGTGGGCTGCCATGCTCCTATGAGCCATCCTGCCCTCTGGAAGCGGGTGCCCTGCAGCCCTGGGTGTGCACAGGGGCTCCTGTATTCCTGTATCCCCCTGGGCTTTGGGAAGTGCTGAGTGGCTCCGCACGTCCTTCAAGCCCGGCTCCTCGGCTGCTGGGAATGGTGTTCCTGGTGCTGGTGGAGCTGGTCGGGGTGGTTTGTCCGTGCCTGGGCAGCCTCAGCTCAGCTCTGACAGCTTTGTGTAAACCCAGCTGGGGCCGCTTCCTTCTCTGCTTCCTCCCACCCGCCGTGCTCCGGCGCTGGGCTGGAGGCAGCATCCTCCCCCTGGATACACCTTAGGCCTGTGGAATGAGGGCATGGATGCAGTGGCTGGGACAGTGACCTGAGAGGCAGGTGAGGGGCTGTGGGTGCTCCCCAGCCCGGCTCCCGTGGTGGATCAAAGGTGGGACGGGATACCTGGACACTCCCAGAGGTGTGACAGGAAACAGAGCAGTGACGTGGAGGTGTTTTTCTGCCTGAGTCAGGGATCGGATGGAACTGGGCACTGTGAGATTCCAACCTGGCCACGCCGCCCACGCAGTGGTGGGGTGAGTGTCACCCCACCCCACCCGAGCCGTGGATCCATCACGGTGCCAGCAGCCACCCTCCACTCTGCTTTCCATGGCATTCTGTGGCCAGGTACCCTCTGGATAAAAGCAAAGCCATCCACCCAGCGCCCAAGCACCCTGTGTGGCTGCTACCTGTGGAGGAACTACCTGAAGCTGCCCTTCAGATATCCTTGGAGCTTGGCAGACATCCCGGGAACCCTGGGGTTGCTCTAACACCATCCTCTAATGTGAGGTTGGACAGATCTGCTCGGAAGAGGGAATTTTTTTGCTCTGAGCTCTTGCTCAGTGCTGGGTGTTGCATTTTCCTCCTCTTGCTGAGCTCTCCAGAGGAAGCCAAGCCGGTGCAAAGCAACATGTGACTCCAGCTCCATCCTGGTGCTGTAACACCCCCCCAGAACTGCCCTCCCACACTGGGTTTATTTTAAACCTCGCTGCAGCAGGGCCATTCCAATGCAGGTGTGATGAGTTTATTTCAAACCCTTCATGTTCTAATCCATGTCCCTTTTATTTAGGCTTGTACCTCTCTGGGCATTTGCTTGGTTTTAGCAGGAGCTTGTTTTGGTTTGGCTTTAAAAAGCTCTGCTGTGTGTTCTTCTGTTGATGGGTGGAACCAGGCTGCCTACGCCGCCTGGCTCTAATTCATACCTTTCAGCTATTTCAGTTTCAATATCTGAAATTGGATGCTTCTGCCAAAGTAACTGTAGCCCACTGGTAGTTTTTTATGATGCTGGTACAGAAATGACCATGCTCTGTGTTAAGGGTGTGTATTTCAGGTGCTCAGTGCTTTATATATAGACAGCTGAGCCAAAATTGGAGTGGTTGAGGGCAAAATAATGTTTGCTGGGGAATGTGAGCCAGGCTGAGGTAGGGCAGGGCTTTGTGCCTGTGAATCTGCTTGATGCTGGTGATGTTCTCTGGTTTAGGTTCATGGTTACTTCATCCTTGGTGTGGCCCTGGGACCTGCCTGCTGCCTGCCACGTGGGGGGATGTGTGGGGTGCAGTGGGGTACTCAGAGGCATGGGGTAGTCCTGTGGGAGGGCTGCAGTGCTGTGGCTTTTGTCAGGGACAGATTTTACTACTGGGCCTTTGCTGGTTTGACCACTTGGCCATGCCCAGGGGCAGTGCTGGGGCACAGAGGAAAGTATTGGGGGCTGGAGGAGGGCTGAGCCCTGCAAGCAGCTTGGCTGCCCGTGGCATCAATAGGGTGCCACCTTGGCACAGTGGTGCCAAGCATTGGGGACGCTGTGTTCTGCCCACTGCTGTTGTCCTTTTATTTCTGGATAGTGGAGGCCACTTGGAAGATCTTCTCAAGCCTCAGAGCTGGTTGCTCAGAGCTTACCCCAGGTTTTCTCATGGGAATTTGGGGACCCCATTTCCTCTCGCAGTGACCCATTGAAGAGTCTCCAGTGGGCCATCTTTAGTTACTTGCAGTTTTGCTTTTCTCCTGTAAAACAGAAGATAAATTTGGGAAATTTGGCTCTTCCCAACTGGCCGTGGCCGCATCCTGGCGTGGCAGGGAGCAGTGGGATCCCCCACTCTGAAGTCCTCCCGTCACGTGGGCACGGATGTGTCATGGGTGGCTTTGGGTGGGGGCGTGGGGCGGGGTGTGCCGGGGGGAGTGGCAAGCAGGTCTCACCTGCCCTCACCTGCTGGGCGCT
This sequence comes from Grallaria varia, assembly GCA_013396735.1. Classification (NCBI taxonomy): domain Eukaryota; kingdom Metazoa; phylum Chordata; class Aves; order Passeriformes; family Formicariidae; genus Grallaria; species Grallaria varia. Next base: position 141,758 of record VWZG01009826.1, on the reverse strand, counting down.
GGCAGCGTGGGCGGCACGGAGCCGGGCGTGGAGCCGGTGCCGGGCGGCCGGAGGTGCCATGGGGGCCATGGGCGAGCAGGGCACTGGCATCCAGGTGAGCTGGGCAGGGGTCGCGGGGGTCTCAGGGCTCCTCACCAAACCAGAGGGGCTGTGGTACCCGCAGGTGCCTTTCTGTGCCCCCAGTGTGGGTGAGGCTCCCGCCGGTCCTGGGAACAGCCGGGTGTAGGGGTGCCCTGGGATGGAGGGAAGCAACTCCCTGAAGTTGGATCCTGCTCCCAGTGCTCCGTTTTCATTGGTTTTCATCCCGTTTAAAGGGGTAAGGAAGGAAGGTCTTCTCAAATCATGTTTTCCCAGCTGCTGGGAGAGCAACACCTTGAGCTGGTATGTCACATTGTGGAGGAGGATAAGAGATTTTGTTATTTCTTTTCATTTTATAAACAGTAAAAGGGCTCCTCCAGCATGTTTCCAGTTTGCTTACTCAGTGCTTCATGCATTTGACAGTTTCTGGTGCATAGGCAGTTTCTTCTATTGTTTGCAGGGATTTTTCCAGAGGGGAAACTTTTTTTTAACATTACAAAACCACACAAACTAGGAATCTAGGGGAGGTACCGAATTGGAAACAGTTTTAAACTTTAAGGAACAAGAAAGAAAAGAATGAAAGCAAGAAGATTAACTGAATCATTTAGAGAGGAGCTGGGAACGTGTGTCCTTGTCGCTGTTTGGCTGGGCTGGGCTGGACGTGCACGAATGTTTCATGGTGGAAAGCAGCGTTCCCAGACTCAGGGGCTCCTGGAGCTGGATCTGCCCTGGCTTTCCTCCCTCCCAGCCTGTCCTGGTATCTCTGCGGAGCCGCCTTGCTGGTGTGGCAATGCCTTGCCACTCTTGCACCAGGATTTGGCCCCAGCCCTTGCCAGGTGTTGGCTCATAGTTTGCAGCTTGACAGGCAGCAGGAGCGGTGCCCGTAGGACTTTGCGTGGGAGGATGTTCCCAGTGCCCATCCCCATCCCACTGCTCCCCATGGCTCGAGCCTGCTTCACCCCGGCCACTTCTGCATCCACACCACGCCGGTGGAAAGAGCCTGGATATATTTTTTTTTCCAACTGATAAACGGCAGTGCTGCAAGTTTCTTTCCGGGTATTCTTTCCCTTTCTCTTCCCGGCCGGCTGACTGAGCTGTTTTCCCTCCTCCTGGCTCTGACCTTCCTGTGTGCTCGGCCGTGGGCTGCTGGACTCGGCTGGCAGGGAGGAGCGGGCTGGCAGGGGCTGCCTCTGTGCAGGGAACCAGGAGCTGGATGTGCACGGCACGGGAAGTGGCTGGGAGCTGGAGAGCTGCCAGCGCTGGGTAGTTTTTTCCTCTCTTAATTAACAAACGGAAAACACTGAGCTCTCCTTTGGAGTGTGTTTTTGCCTTGGAGTAGAGGCACGCTGCCGATGGCGAGGGCAAGGACGGCGAGGACGGGCTCTGCAGCCCGGCACTGCCCGGGAGCTTGCTACGCTGGGCACGGTGCCACGCAGGAGCAGCTGTGTTTGCAGTTTGTGGCTGGGGTTTTTGCCTCCTCCCGAGTCCTCGTCTCGGTCCCCTTGGCACACGGTGTGTGTCACATCGTGGGTTGCCATCAGGCACCGTGTTCCCTGCGCTGGGAAAGCTGAGTTTGTGTGTGTGTGCCGGAGACTGAGCTCACACAGCTGCCTCCGTGCTGAGGGCTGGTGCAGTTCCTGTGGTCCGTGACCGTGGGTTCCCCATGGTGCTGATCCATGTTGAGCCCGTTTCCACTGTGCCTGAGTGTTTCTCTGCTGTTTCTTTGCAGGCCAAACCCATTTATGGTGGCTGGCTGCTGCTGGCCCCGGAAGGAACGGACTTTGACAACCCTGTCCATCGCTCCCGGGTAAGTGAAACTGAGACATCCCTTCCCCATGACATGGGTGGGAGTGGCAGGAGGAGCAGCAAGGGCCTGTCCCTCCCCACGGGGGTGACTGTGACCCCGGGAGTGCCACAGGCACCTCCATGCACCCACCCCCTTGTGCAAAACAGGAAGCTGGAAGATGTTTCCTGCAGCAAGGCTTGAATGCCTCCTCTGGGTTGCAAGATCTGGGCAGCAGCCTGGGGCACTGCAGGTGCTGGTCAGGCTCAGTCTGTGCAATTTTATTGCTTGTTGGTGTTTTGATGCTGCTCTGGTTGGCCTGACACGTGCCATGCTGTTAGGAAGGCTCTCAGGCCAGGGGGGTGTGGGCTGTGCAGCTCTAAGCCATGCTGGGACCATCAGAAAGCTCCCGGTTTTCCTTTGAGGCTTGGAAACAACTGCTTTATTTTCTGCAGCTCATCGTGGGCATGCCCAGAGCTCTAGAGAGAGGCTGCATTCCATCCCTTAATGTGGATGCTTGTGGCAGGCAGGTCCTACAGCAGGGAAGGGGCTGAGAGGTGGTTGCCATTTGCTGTAACCCTGCAGAGCTCTGAAGCCAAGTGCTGGCAGCAGGGACCTGCAGACAGAGCAGGACACACTCGGCTCCTTCCCAAAGGGCTTTGCTCATGGCTGGCAGAAACAGCAGCATCGTGTGGGGTCAAAGCATCGCCCACTTTCCTGCCCTGGGGAGTGTGAGGCCCAGAAGGATGTGGCCAAGCCCGGTGTCCTTTCACCGCTGGCTTTTAACGAGGACTTTCAGCCTGTCCTCAAGCTTGTCTTTCATGGAACTTGCTGCTGGGGCTGGCAGGATAGGGCTGTCTTGTGCGTGGGAGGGATGGCAGTGGTCCGTGAACCCTCTGTCACGCAGCCAAAATGCTCTCCGAGCTGTTGGTAATAAAAAATAGGCTCCTGAGTGAGCGAGAATTGGGTTGTGAGTTCAGCCTGCGGTATATGGGTCATTATTTGGAGTCACAGCTAGGACATGGGACATGGGACCCTGGTGCCCCCCGAGAGCCCAGGCTGCCTGCAGAGCTGGGGCTTGTGGAGGTGCACAGGGTCCTTGGTAGTTTCACTTTGTCCCAGAGCACTCTGGACTTTGCCCAAAGGGCTGGGAAAAGCAAGATAAGAATTGCTGCACTGAGGCTATGAATCCAGGACCTTTTTTATTTCAGCCTGCTCAACCAGTTTTTGCTCTTGGCTGAAAACAACCTGGCACACACGAAAAAAAGCAGTTTTCCAGCCAAATCAGTTCTCCCATCTGGCTTGCTGTGCAGCTGCAGAAACAGCAGTGCCAGTGTGGTGCCAGAACCCTGGAGGTGCTGTCACCATCCAAATTGAGCTCGTGTGCTGCTGGGGGACATCTGACGTGGCACCCTGTCACCTTCCAGCACTGGATGCTGGAATAGATGATACAGGGTGAAACTGAGGGCTGGGACCACTTACTTTGGGGACCCTTCTGGTGTCTCCAGTATCTCCAACATGGAGCTAAGTGAGGGGAGGTTCAGGTTAGATATCAGGAAAAGGTTTTTCATCCAGTGGGTGTCTGAGCACTGGAACAGGCTCCCCAGTGCAGTGGTCACAGCCTCAAGCCTTCCTGAGTCCAAGAAGTGTTCGGACAATGCTTTCAGGTATGTGGTGGGATTGTTGGGGTGTCCTGTGCAGAGTGTGGAGTGGGACTTGATGATGGGTTCCTCCCAACTCAGTATGTTCTGATTCCTGCAGGTCCCGGCTGTCTTGGAGAGCAATGACAGGGCTTGTGGGTATCCCTTGGGAGTGGAAGAATCTTTTGTCTCTAGTTATTTTTCTCCTCTGTGTGGTTAAACCAGGCCAATTTGGGGTCTGTCTGAATGCAAAGAGGAGCGAGGTGGGGAAGAAACCCCAGAACAGCCTCCTTTGGGTGCCCCCAAAGATGGGCAGTAAATCAGCAGTGGGTAGTGTGGACTGGTGCGCGCAGAGCCCTGCCAGGTGATGTGCAGCTCTGGTGCCCCTGGCAAGGCCCAGGGACTGGTGGGCACTTCTGTGACCCACCTCGCTGTCTTCTCTTGCAGAAATGGCAGCGTCGGTTCTTCATCCTCTACGAGCACGGGCTGCTGCGCTACGCCCTCGACGAGATGGTAAGTGCTGCCAGGCAGAGACACAGCCGTGCCCGGGGTATGGGCATCAGCCAGGGTTATCTCCTGCCCTTGGAGTGCCCTGCCAAGCTGAAGGAGGGGTGTGCTCGCTGGGTTTGACTCAGTGCCAGGCTGGGTTTGCGTGGGAGCTTGGTGGATGGTCTGCAGAGGATAGGGGGGTGTTTCGGAGGCGCGTGGGTCCCGCCTGGCATAGGGTTGATCAGATGCTGGCAGGAAGCACTGAGCGGGGTCCCCAAGGTCATCCTCCCCCCCTTCCTGCCCTGTTCCTCAGTGCCAGCTGGGTTTTGGTGGTGGTGAATCACCTTGGCAGTGTCCAGGGAGGAGGCCCTGCCCAGTGATGCCCATGGAAAGTAGGTCAGCTGGAATGTCTTCCCACTGCTTGCCTGCTCCGGAGCTGTGACGTGCCACTGGCGCTGCTCCCATTGTTAAAACACAGAGGGGAGGATCAAAGGAAGGGAAACCCCTCCACAGGGAGCTGCAGAGTGGGGCTGAAGAACCCAGCATGTCAGTCCTGCTGTGACCACCCTGCTGATTTATCCTCCTGGCCACAGCAAGCCTGGGGGAAGGTGCCCAAGGCTGAGCGTGCTGGCGCAGTGGGCACTCATGTGCTGGGATCCACCTGGGCAGGAGACTCACAAAGCCACTGGGCACAGTGCACCTGTGGGACAGGGACACACAGGAACCTGTGTCCGTGGTGGGAAGGCTCCCTGCTAGGTCAGCGTGCCTTGGTCCTCCTCCAGTGCCTCCTGCGAGGGCACCATGGGATGGGGAAGCACAGCAAGTGTGGCTCAAATTTCATGCCTGTGTGTTTGTTTGTATTTTTACTTGGGGCTGGTCCAAGTGCCCTAAATAATTTAAATGTCTTCTGTAGGAGCGGGGGAGGCTTTAATACATTTTCAGTGTCAGCAACCTGGCTCTGCACTGGGCTGGTGTTTCCTGTCCTAACACTGACAGGAGAGTGGTTGGTGTCTACCTGGAGCAGGGAGATGCCCCAGTGGGAGGCAGAGGTACAATGATGCTGGGAAACACGGTCTGGAATATTTTTTGCCTCTTTGCATCCTGAGGAGGTTGACCTACCCCACATTCTGCTGCATCTGGGCAGAAGCACCCAGGCAGTGCCCCAGCCCTGTGCACCATAGGGGTCTGTAGCCAGAGATCATGCAGAGGACAGCGGGACCACCCTGTGGTTCTCCAGGCACCTCTTGGGCTTTTTCCCCTTGGGAAGGGAGAAAATGGAAAAATACAAACAAAAAGGGAATGTGCACAAGTGCAGCACGGGATGGTGTCCTGGGTAGGGTGACGTCCCACCGTGCTGGCACCTGGACTCGCTGCCCCCGTGGCCCTTTGTGGTGCCAGTGGAGGTGCTCAGGAGGGTAGGAGAGTCATCACAGCTGAAGGAGACAGTCACAGATCCTTCCTCCTCACTGGGGTCTGACACATGGTGTAAAAATACTCTCCTGACCTTTCTGTGGAGCACGTCCCTGCGTGGGATCTGTGCTGCTGCCTGCCCCAGGCCTGCTGGAGGTGTTGCCTGGCTGTTTGAGACCCACTGTCACCACCCCAAAGCACCAGGCTGTGATGGCTGAGTATTGGGGGTCACTGGAGGGGACTGGTGGCACTCAGGTCAGGCTGTAGGGGATGTGAGGAGCCAGGCCTGTGCCCCAGCACCTCGGGCATTACTGGGGGGCACTTATTTCTCCGCTGAGGTGTTCTGCTCCCTGCCTGCAGCTCTCCACCTCTGTGGCTGTGCCAGCTCCTTGCTGTGCCCCTGCCACCTGTGCAGGCTGGGAAGGAATAACAAGGTTGAGGCCTCACCCAGGGGAATGCTGTTTTTTCCCATGAGGGATCCACTTTGCAGACCATGCTGGGATGATCTACCCCCAGTGTGCCCCAGTTCCCCCCAGCAGCTGGATGGGGGTCCCGTGGGTGTCTCAGCATGGAACAGCCACCACAGCATGTGGTAGCTGGGCGGCAGCTGGCCAGAGACCTCCCAAGCAGTTCCAGGCTAGGATTGAATGCCATGAACCTTTTAGACATTAATTTTGTGGGTTTGGCAATTTCTGCTCTTATTAAAAATGGGATTGGAGGGAGGAGTGAACTTGGGAGGGCAGTCCGGGGCTGGTGGTGGTGGTGGAGACGCTCTTGTGCTTGGCCAGGGAGACTTTGCTCCTCAGTCCCAGCAGGTTGGAGAGCAGTGGGCTGGGGAGGGGTGGCTCAAAGCCCAGCCACAAGCTGGGAAGACCTCAGGGGTTCCCAGAGATGTTGGTGCTGCAGTGCAGAGGCCGTGGGACAGGACAGCCTTGGGCACAGGGGCCTTTTGCCATGGGATGGGTCAAGTTTGGTGTTGGATTTTTTTGGATTTTGCTGGATTTCCGTTTTGGGCATGGAAGGTGGGACAAGCAGGCACCAGCTGCCCCCTGGCATCCAGGTCACTCCTGAGACCTGCTCGTGGGTGTCCCCAAGCTGATCCCAAGCCTATACTCAGGTTTGGCCTCCTCCTCTCTGTATGTCCATCCTTCTTTCCGTTCTTTCTCTGCCATATTTCCAGTCTGAAAGCTCTGCATGAGGGCCATGATGGGAAGGGTGTGCACAGACTGTGGCCCTTCATCCCCTCGGACCAGGCAGAGCTGCCAGACTCTCCCCCTGGGGTCTCCCTGTTTCACGCTGGGCACAGTTGCTGGCAGCCAGAGCCTGCCTGGCCACTGGCAATGCCAAGCAGATCCCATCCCCTTCCCCTCCACGGGGCGTGTGCCAGCAGCCAGCCCTTCCCAGCCCTGCTGAGCCCTGGCTAAGCCGAGCCTGCTCGGACGTGCAGAAATTCCTGCCTGCCAGCCACGGGTGGATGTGGAGCTTGTGTCATCACTCAGGGTTGCCTTCCCATGCCGAACCCCTGCCATTACCCCTCAGCACTGCCTTGCTCCTGCCGGTTGATAAACCTCCTCGTCGGGGTTTGACGTTTCACCGCGGCGGCTGGAGGATGGCAAAGCTGCTCTCCCATTGAGGGACGGCAGCAAAGAGGGCGACAGGAAGGTTTGGGATGGAGCTGCTGTGTTGTGAGTGTCCCGGGCCAAGTTTCAGTTCTCCTGGTAAAACACTCTGTGGTCCCCAGCGAAACCACCGCGGCTGCTGCTGGCGGAGAACAGCCCAGCCCCGCAGTGCTGGGGTGGTTTGGAAGGGTCTGGTTGGGCTATGGGAGCTGCCACAAGAACAGTGCCGGGCTACGGGGACGGAGCCAGTGAGTGGCAAGTGCAGAGCTTTTGCCTCCTTGTGTTTTGATTGCTGCGATCTATAATTAGCGGTCGAGGTCTCTATAAATAGAGCCCTGCTGCGTGGGAACGTAGTGGAAAGGCAGGAGGGGTTTTGTAGGGATGGAGAGAGGTGCCCAGTCCCTCCCTGGACCTGCAGGTGGGCCCGTGGCCTTGTCACTGCCTGGGGATGGATCCAGCCCTGTGGACAGAGCAAGTCAGAGGAGGGGATTTGGATCTCCAGCCTAGCTTGTTAATTACTCATTACATGTCCATGGGCCAGGCGTTGTCTCTGTGCCTCGGTTTACCCCCCTGCCACTTCTCTTTAGCTGGGATTTATACTGGGTTGGCATTTTGCATCCTCCATGGAGGTATTCTCTTGTTGCTCTAGGCCTCCTTTCAGTCTTCCTGAGACTGTTAATTTTGTGTTTCTTTTCTTTGTGCATATACTGGATTGAAAGCAGGACAAAATTCAGGCTCACCTGGGAGCATCTCAAACTTGCAAGTGTTGTGGATAACTAATGCCAAGTTGAGAACATCTTCTGGATGGGCTTTTCTAGTTTCCCTGCAGGAGTTCAGGGGGAGCATCCCTGGGCATGACATATCCTTCTCCCAGCAAAACTGGCCTCGCTCCGTGTCTGGCACCTTCCCCTTATTTGCTGGAGTCAAGTTGCTTTCTGAAATTGGGGAGTGGTCCAAAAGGATGCTAAAACCAGTCATGAGCCCCCTCAGTAGCCGAGTTTTCTGGGGCTGGGGGTTGTGTCCTCTGTGGCAGCATTACAGACCTTCCAGGGCTCACAACACTGTGATCCTGCTCCTAAATCATGAGCTGAGATGGATCATAATATCATTAACCTCAGTGCAATGGAACGGACATCCTTGCTCTAGGGATGGCAGGGAAGGAGGTCAGGAGAGAGCAGGGAGCTGATGGGACTGGGGTGGGATGAAGAGCATCTGGGAATGGTTAGGGGAGCACTGGGACCCCTGGGATTGGTGTATAAATAGGAGAAGAGAGGCCAGCTCGGAGGTGGGAGGTCTGGCACCGTGCAGGGAGCTGCCAGGTCACATCTGGAGCCCTGCTTGGCCCCAGGCCCCGCTCCTGGCCGTGGAAACCTAAGGAATTGATAAATGGTTAAAAAAGGAGACAGATGTAAGCATTGGTGGCTGCTGGAGGGGGATCAGAGGGAGGGAGTGATGCGTGCTCAGTGATGCTGTGATCCATAGACCTGTGTAATTGTTTCCTAATTGACCCCCTCCAAAGTCCTCTTTATTTGGAGGAAAGGGGCATTTTAAAACGTCACCGTCAGCAGAGCTGCGCCGCCTTAATTTTCATCGTAGTTCCCTCCTTTGTCATCTGTATTGTTTTAAGAAGCCAAGAACCCGTGTGTGTGTTTTTCTCCTCCTTTTCAGATCAAAGCAGTTTATTTCAGTTTTGGCACAGAATGGAAATTCATTGGCAGGGATTAAAAACGGACCTTAAACATCCTGGCCTCTCTGTCCTTACTTTTTCCACAGGTTTTGCCATTTAAGTGTTTCCAAGCTCTCCCTGCCCCCTCCTCTGTGGGAACACCAGGTTTTCCAAACCCCATTCCCCTCACCCCCGGTTTCCCCCCATGGATATAATTTTGCCAGTGCCTCTGTTGGCCAGATCAAGACTTTCAGTTTCTCTTCAGCATGAAAAGCTTTTGGCTGGAATCGAAGCGTGTTTGAAATTTAAAGCAAGCTGAGACAGAAAGGCTGGAGTGAAGTGGCTGCGAGGCTTGGACAGCAGCAGGGACCCCATCCCAATTTTTTTCCAGGATTGGACCTGATCAAGTCAGGGTCAGTCCTGAAGGGTGGATGATGATCTGTGAAGAGGTTTTACCTGGGTTGTTTAGTGCATATCTCGAAGATGATGCAGAAGCAATAAGAAAATGATTGAAATAATTGGGAAGCAGCAATCCTTTCTGCTCCAGGGGAGCTGGACAGGAAAGGGACACCTGAAGTCAGGGTGCAAGGGAGAGGGGCCAAAGCACATCCTTGCCATTGTTTTGCAGGAGAGACCACGTAAATGCTGGTAACTCTGGACCATGCTCAGAGGTCTTCGATGGATTTGTTATGTTTAATTTTCAATACTAATTTTGGGGAAAAAAAAAATCCGTGAACCTACAGAGAGCCCTGGGAACTCATTCCCCAGGACATTGCTGAAGCCAGGACCCAGCAGCCTTGAAAGGGGTGGGAGGAGGATACACAGATCTTCATTTGCAGTTTTATATTGTCTTGCTTGATGCTGATCCAAGTGTCATTGCTGGGCTTGGATGTGGAGATCCTGTAACGGTGACTTGGGGGTTCATGTCTTCCCATTTCTTTCTGCTTGGAGTGTCTGGCCCCAGGTGCTGCGGAACTTGTGGGCTCCTCCATGGATGGTTCCAACCCTGCTGTGCCCTCCTCTGTTTTACCTCTTTTGATTTGGCTTACTCTGTTTGGGAAGGTAAAACTGCTGAGCTGAAGAAGGGCAGTTTGGGGAGCCTGGGGCCCAGGGAAGGACTCCAGGGATGGCTCCACCACCAGTCCTGGTGACCAGTGATGACCAGGGACCATCACTGGGGCCCCAAAAGTGCCTGGGTTTGTTGTGAGCTGTGGAGAACACCGTTGTCCACATCCAAGCGCCCCGAGAAGGGCGTTTGGTGCCTGCAGGACCCGCTCTGTGTGAAGCAGTCCGTGGTGGGAGGTTTGGGAGTTAACAGGCAGTGAGAGGATGAAAGCAGAGTTGGGAGAGCTTGATCCAGCCAGCGACCTCCTAACACAAGCTGCTTTGATGACCTGGCCCAGGTGCTTCCTTCCTGGAAACAACACAGCCCCTATTGTCTTCTGCAGGACGAGCTGCAAAGCTGGAATTGCTCTTAGGCTGAGCAGCGAGAACAGGTTCAAGTGGCTTCATCCTTCTGCTTTTTCCCTACTCCTTGTCTCTTGAGACCTAGCAAAGACATTTGTGTGGAGGACGTGTGCCAGAGGAGCGAGGAAAGTGAGCTGGAGTTCAAATTGCGTTTATCATGTTCATGGGAGGCAGAGTGAAACAGGCACTTGGAGCAGCTGGAGTTTTTTTATGACCTGTAGAAACCTGGGCTCCATACCCGTGGCCTTCAGCCTGGCTTTGGGCTCTTGGAGAAGGAGAGATTGTGATTTTCTGTAGAATGTTAGTGTGGAAATCAAACTCTGATGGCATTTAGCAGCAAAGATGTCAGGGCTGGCAGTGAAATGACCCAGCTAAGGCTGAGCACAGTTACCGTCGCACGAGCCCCGGGGTCCCCCAGGCAGCAGAGGAAGTGGGTGCCTGATCCCAGCTCTCTCCAAGCCAGGGCATTGCTGGGCTCCCAAGCATCCCCCAGTCCCTGGGTGGCCATGCCAGTCCACAGGGACAGGAGAGACCAGACCACCCAAGGAACCAACAAAAGCAGGTTTCTTTTGCCCTGCTGCTGCTTGGGGGTGTGAAACAAGGTGCCTGTGCCATGGCCCCGAACCTGCCACCTGCACCGTGAGGTGAGGACGGGCTTGAGTTTAATTCTTTCCATCCCTGTCGTGGGCCACCAGATGAGGTCGGCAAGGACCACCAGTGGGCTGCAGGTTGGGTAATGCTGGGCAATTCCATCCCTTTTCTCTCTGCTTAAAGGAATCTCTGGAAGAAGCAGCATCGCAGTCCCTGTTCCTGCTGAGGACCCCATCCCTGCTGGGTGGCATGGGATATCCTGGCGTTGCCTGATGGGATTCAGTGCCGCAGAACCCTCGGTGACAGCTCAGAGAGGAGGACGGGGACATGAATGGAACAAGGCAACAAAGCCGCTCCAAAAATCAAAGCGCGTTCCCCCCCTTTTCCCCGGCAGAGATCCTGTATTCATTGATTGTTGACATGACATATGTGGGTTGGAGAAAGGCAGCGGCAGCTTCTGGCAGGGGAGGAAGGGGCTGGGGGGGGCCGGAGGGGCTCTGCAAGCCGAGATGCTGATTACCAGGGGCAGCAAATAGCTTGCAGCTGCCTCCGCTCAACACGCTCTTTGTGACGCTTTGCAGCCACTCTTTGGACGCAGCTATTTTTAATTTCCCCCAGCGCGCACAAAGCAAAGGGGGTGGGCGATGCCGCCGGCGTCCCCCTTTTCTGCCCCCCGCTTCCCACCCGTGTCCAGCCAGCCCTGCGCTTCCCAGCTTCCTCCCAGCCTCCGGGGAATGCGGGGAGCTGCACTCCCTCTTTTTATTTTGTTTTTTGGGTCCGCGTTTGGGAGCCGGCCTTGGCTTCCCCCCCACCCTGCGCCAGTGTGCGCGGGGAGCTGGGAAAATGCAGAAATAAATAAATACGCAATTAGGCAGCCGTCCAGCCGTGGAGAGGGCGGGGGGTGTGCTGCGAGAAGAGACTCCGGCCAAATTTTGGAATGCCTGAGAAAGCGGCTGGAGCCGTGGGCGAGCGCGGGGTTGTGGGCTTCCCACCACCACCGACGGAGAAGGGGCGGCCGTGACCCCCAAAGAGGAGGAGAAGGAGGAGGAGGAAGGGGGGTGGCATCTCCCAGCCTTGCTCTCGGCTGAAGTTGCCCCCACTGGCACCTCGGATGAGGCGTGTTTGTGCTGAAGGTGTGATGAGAATGAAGGGTCTCAGCCAGCCCCCACCAGCCTCTTGCCACAGCTCAAGAGTGGTTTAATTTTCTCCCGCTGATGTTTTTGGGGCCAAAAGCCAAGGTGTGCCCTCTGTTCAAGCAGCAACATGGTTTGGGTTTAATAAATTACTTATTTGCAGTCCGTGTTCCTCTGTTAGGTAAGCATTGGTGAATATGATATTTCTGCTTTATCCCGGACATGAATTATTCATCAGGTTTGGAGTCTGTAAAAGGGACGTTGTCAGGTTAAAACTTGTGTGGAGACAAGCTGAGGTCTCCAGTGAGGTTTTGTAAATGGCTTTTCTCAGGGTTTTTGCAGGAGTCTTACCCCTTTTGTCTATGCTGTTCTGAGGCATTTTTGGTGAAAAATGAAAATTTCCAGGCAGGTTTGATCATTAGTCTTGCTCATTGAGTTATCATGGGCTGCAGGATAAAATGGCAGAAAAAATGCCATCAAAATGCTGCTTTTCCTTCATGCTGAACCAGGTAACAGCGTGTGAATGTGCTTGTGGTAATACATGTTTTGTAAGACCTTTTTGGTTTGCCCTGTTCCTTCGAAGCTACGGAAGAGACTCTTCCCTGCAGTCACTGAAGTCTGACTGCAAGCAGGCTACGAGATAAAACAGGCAGACAGCCCTGCTGGAAGTTAAAATTAACATAGGTAAATCACGTGTGCAGCAGCTTCGCTTACCCTTCACCTCCTTCCCACAGGATCCGATCCAGGAGCTGATTTGTTGGCAGTGTGTGTTAACAGGCTTGTACCCTTCCACCTGCCACAGGGGCTCTGCTCCTCTGGCACCTATTCCATGGTTGTGGAACAGCAGGTTCCTGGGGTAGAGGTGCTGCCTGTGAGGCTTGGGGTGCTCCGGGGGCTGGGGAGAGCCAGGAAGGTCCCACCTACTGTAAAGGGTTTTTGTATAAACCCCACAGCCATGCCTTGTGTCTGCTGTCCTGTCACCCCTTGCCATGGGGCTGCAGGGAAGAAATCCTTCCCTGGGAGGCACTGACACAGAGAAGCTGTGACTGCCCCATCCCTGGAAGTGTCCAAGGCCAGGTTGCACAGGGCTTGGAGCAACCTGGGCTGGTGGAAGGTGTCCCTGCCCATGGCAGGAGGTGGAATGAGATGGTCTTTTAGGTCCCTTCCAGCCCAAACCCTTCGGTAAATCTGTGATGTGATCCTGGGGTTCCTCGCTCTTGCACGCCCCATGCCATGGGTGCTGTGGCTTTAGGTGCCATCACTGTGGATGGCCGTGATTTTATGGCCAAACAGTGCCCTGGGAACCTGCAGCAAGGCTGTGGCTGCTCTCCCATTGTGGCCCACAGTTGTCACCACTCTCCTCCCAGTTCCCTTTGCTGTGGGTGACGGGGTCCCTGGGCAAGGGAGGTGGAGGGGACAGGCCAACAGGGTGATTTTTGAAGTGTCCCGGCTGCATCCTGAGCTCGTATGGGATTTCCACCTGTTGTGATGCTGTGGCTGGGGAGAAAAGGTGGGGTTTTGGAGCTCACCCAGCCTTGGCCCTTTCCTCCTCGTTTCTTCATTCGTGTTGCAATCGCATTGATAAAGTCACAGGGATCACCAGAGTGCTGGGGAGCTACTGGGATATAATTAGGGTTTTGGTTCACTTTCCTGGCTGCTTTCCTGTTAGGGGAGGGACAGTGGGGATTATGGACGGAGCAGATGTGGGGAGGGAGGGGCTGTTTGGCTTCCGTGGGTGGTTAATGCTCTGTACAGGCCAGTGCTGGAGGGATTGAAGTCTGTCATTCCAGGCATGGGGGCTGGAGAAACCCTCTTGGGCTCACCCCCCTTGGATGCATCTGTCCCAGATTGCTCCTCTCTGCCGAGGTCGAATGGCAGCTCCCAAAGGAGAGGTTGCAGAGCTCCCAGGAGCAGCTCCCGGCTGTGAACTCCCTCCTCTCCCTCAGCTCCTCTGCAAGTGCAGGAGCCAGATGTGAATGGCAAGTTTAGGGAGAAAGCGCTGCTCCCCTGGGACGTGGCGACAGCTCCAGCAGTCTGGTGTGTTATTCCCAACCTTTTCCTGGGGCTTTAAAGTGCATTTTGCCCCAGGTGCCACTTGCCTTCAAACCTCGTGGTGCCTGCCCGGCCAGGACAGCTCTTTGCCATCTGCATCAGCACCTCCACCACACCTTGCATGTGGCAGCAAAGCCCAGCTCGAGTTGTTGCTGGGTGGTCTCCTTGCCCCACAACAGCTGCTTGTGCCTGCTGGGAGCTTTTCTTCTTGGAACTGGCCCAAAAGCCTCCCATTTTGTGCCAATCAGTTGGATGGCCAGTGGTCAGAGTTTGGAAAAAAACTCCAGGTGTCACCTGGACTTTTGGAAAGGTCTCTGGAGCTTGTCTGGAAGCTGCTGGGAGCAATGCAGAGCAGGTATGGGGTTTTCTGTAGGGACGAGGTGTAGGGTGCAGGATGTGCAGAGAGCTGCTTGTTTGGCCAACCCAAGCCCATGCCTTCTGCTTGGAGTGGCCCTCTCACTTCCATGTGCAGACCCCGAGCGCCCTGGGAGCTCGGCCACCGGGTATTCCCAGCCCGGCAGGAAGCTCTGCAAAGCTCATAAGAGCAGCACTGGGGAATAATGAGATTTCCAGACTAATTTGGCCGGATTCAAGAACTTAGACTGAAGCATCTGCGCCCGTGGGAGTTGCCCAAGCCTCCGGTGGGTCTGGTGCTGCTGATCTCCAGGGGTGTCCTCTCCTCCCCTGCAGTCATTGAGGGCTGGTGTGAGATGCTGCATTGACACTCCTCGGGGTAAGGTGGGAAACCCCAACACAGAGCGGGGCACTGCAGAGCCTTAAATTATCCAGAGCTCCAGGCAGCAGCTGTCGGAGGTGGCTTCACATGGCTGTGATGGTGCTGATGGCTCTTTCTGTTCACGGTGTGTTTGCTCCGATTCCTCTGCTCTGTTGCGTTTGCAGGAGAGGTTGTGGAATGGCTGGAGACTGGGAGACCTCTCCCTCCTTCCCTTCTAGCCTGGATGGATTCACTTAGGGAGGTACAGGGATTTGATTGATTTAATTTGCTGCTTTCCTTGGATGACCCTTACCTTGGTCATGTTTCCCTCACCCCCACGAAGCAGGAATCCAGCTCCAGCCTGGCCAACACAGGTGGAGATCATCCTGCCTCAATCCAAGCTTTCTGCCTCCTGAGCCATCTCCAAAACTGGCATCCCTGTGTGCATAACCATCTTTGTGTGGGGGTGACCTCCTGGGGACGTGGTTTCTGGTGTTTGGTGAAGCCCTTTGCTCCTGGGGAAGGATGTGGGAGGGCGTTCCTGGAGGTGGTGGTGAGCTCCTGCACATGTGAACCTGGCAGTGCAGTGCAGGGACCACCTGGGACTTGTCTCCTACACCGAGGGGGTGGAGGATAAAGTTGACAAGGCCAATTTGGAACAGTGCAATTTAAAATTCAAATATCAAGATGCAAATGAAGCCCGGTTTTTTCTTCCCACCCCCAAATGACGGCGTTTCCCTCTCCAGGCAACTCTCCCGCCATAATCCCTGCTCTGAGCTCTGGTCCCTCCTGTGTTTGCCGTCCTGGTGCGTGATCTCGCCGGGTTTTTGCCATCGGGCTGATTGTCATGACAACTCCCTGGAAGGCTGCAGATATTTGCTTCCCCTTTGGCTGTGGAGCCTGTGCGTTGGGGAGTGGGGAAGATGCCACGCTGGCAGCTGCAAGCAGATGGGGTCGGATCCGCTATCATGTATTCCTCCCACCCTCCTCTGAGCAGGGGAGGAGGACATTTTGCATTTTAAATGCATCTAAATCCCAGAGAGCAAGAGGAAAGAGTAACTCTTTGCTTTGCAGGGCTCTGAGGTGGTGTCTGGTGTTGCAAGGCTGTCAAGTGTCTCTGCTGGGCTTCTGCCTTGGTCTCCAGAGAGCTGGGATGGGGGTTGAGCGGATCCTCCAAGCTCTTTGTGCAGTGTTTGGCTTTTGCTTGGGACGACAGCTCAGAGCAGCCTCTCGACCCCCATCCTGGTGGGGCCTTGCTCTCATTTCCGTCGTGGTGCTGGTGTTCTCTGCTTCTCTGTCCCTCTTCCCCTCCAGCAGTGTTGGACGTGGAGTGTGCCTGTCCATGGGTGCGAGCTTCCCTGAAGGGCTCCCTGGATTTGGTGGCACTGCTGAGGATCAGCCCCCGGGACTGAGGGAGGTCAAACCCACTTGGTGCCCAGCCCTGGGTTTGCTGACCCTCCGTGCCAGGCTCAGGCAGCCGTGCCAGGACGGGATGTGGCTGTTCCCATCACGCAGGGACCCCTCGGAGGCCGTTCAGCAGGAAAGAGGTTAACAGGAAGGAGGCAGGCGAGGCTCTGGCTGCCAGCTCCGACCCTGCTTTGGAGTGGGGAGCAGCTGGGAGCTGCAAGACTAGTGCGAAAATAGCCTTATAAGGCCAAGACAAGCCGACTGCAGCCTCTGCACAGCCCCGGCCGGGCTTGCTCCGCTCCAGCACCCGCCTGCCGGATGGGTGCCTGTGGGGACAGAGCTACAGAGGGGATGCGTGACCCCAAACCTGCTGTCTCGGCACCCCTGGCACAGGAGCTGCCCCTGCCTGGCTGAGGTGGCACTGGGTGGGAGAGGAGCCCGGGGGTGCTCCCGGCCAGTTCGCAGGCAGCTCTCGGCCTCGCTCAGTGTTGTTTAGACTCGCTGTCTGTGGACATAAACACCGACTCTGCTTAAAAGCGGCCCCTGGCTGAACTCTCCTGCCCAGCCCCTGCACTTCACCCCCTGCTCCAACTGCTCCCAGGGAAGAAAATTCCTTCCTGCTGGCAGAAGTGGAGCTGATGTTGTTTTATGTCCTGGTAGAGGTTCAGGAGGGCTCTTCAGTGGCCTGGCATGCGGAGACAGGTGTGTGTGGTGCTTGCCAACCCATCCCATCTCCTTGAGGACATGATTTAATGGTGAACATGGTGGTCGTGCTGAGTTGACAGTTGCACTTGATGTTCTTGAAGGTCTTTTCTAACCTGAATGATTCTATTATTCTATGATTTCCTTGTCAGAGGCAAAAACGCCTTTTCTGTTCCCTGGTCCATGGTCTGAGCAAGCCAGAGGTTTCTCAGTGGCTTCACTGAGCAGTAGATGCTGATACAGGGAGGCTGCATGTGGGAAAAGTGTGCTCAGGTGGCCAAGAGGAGTTCCCTGCCTCTTGCTTGGGTGGCACAAGGAGAGCAGAGAGCTGCCTTGGGAATGGAGGATCACATCCTTCTGCTGCCCTTTGTTGGGTGACTGCTCCACTCCATCCTTCTAAAGAGGTCATTTTCAAGAGCCTTTGTCTAANATCGGGCTGATTGTCATGACAACTCCCTGGAAGGCTGCAGATATTTGCTTCCCCTTTGGCTGTGGAGCCTGTGCGTTGGGGAGTGGGGAAGATGCCACGCTGGCAGCTGCAAGCAGATGGGGTCGGATCCGCTATCATGTATTCCTCCCACCCTCCTCTGAGCAGGGGAGGAGGACATTTTGCATTTTAAATGCATCTAAATCCCAGAGAGCAAGAGGAAAGAGTAACTCTTTGCTTTGCAGGGCTCTGAGGTGGTGTCTGGTGTTGCAAGGCTGTCAAGTGTCTCTGCTGGGCTTCTGCCTTGGTCTCCAGAGAGCTGGGATGGGGGTTGAGCGGATCCTCCAAGCTCTTTGTGCAGTGTTTGGCTTTTGCTTGGGACGACAGCTCAGAGCAGCCTCTCGACCCCCATCCTGGTGGGGCCTTGCTCTCATTTCCGTCGTGGTGCTGGTGTTCTCTGCTTCTCTGTCCCTCTTCCCCTCCAGCAGTGTTGGACGTGGAGTGTGCCTGTCCATGGGTGCGAGCTTCCCTGAAGGGCTCCCTGGATTTGGTGGCACTGCTGAGGATCAGCCCCCGGGACTGAGGGAGGTCAAACCCACTTGGTGCCCAGCCCTGGGTTTGCTGACCCTCCGTGCCAGGCTCAGGCAGCCGTGCCAGGACGGGATGTGGCTGTTCCCATCACGCAGGGACCCCTCGGAGGCCGTTCAGCAGGAAAGAGGTTAACAGGAAGGAGGCAGGCGAGGCTCTGGCTGCCAGCTCCGACCCTGCTTTGGAGTGGGGAGCAGCTGGGAGCTGCAAGACTAGTGCGAAAATAGCCTTATAAGGCCAAGACAAGCCGACTGCAGCCTCTGCACAGCCCCGGCCGGGCTTGCTCCGCTCCAGCACCCGCCTGCCGGATGGGTGCCTGTGGGGACAGAGCTACAGAGGGGATGCGTGACCCCAAACCTGCTGTCTCGGCACCCCTGGCACAGGAGCTGCCCCTGCCTGGCTGAGGTGGCACTGGGTGGGAGAGGAGCCCGGGGGTGCTCCCGGCCAGTTCGCAGGCAGCTCTCGGCCTCGCTCAGTGTTGTTTAGACTCGCTGTCTGTGGACATAAACACCGACTCTGCTTAAAAGCGGCCCCTGGCTGAACTCTCCTGCCCAGCCCCTGCACTTCACCCCCTGCTCCAACTGCTCCCAGGGAAGAAAATTCCTTCCTGCTGGCAGAAGTGGAGCTGATGTTGTTTTATGTCCTGGTAGAGGTTCAGGAGGGCTCTTCAGTGGCCTGGCATGCGGAGACAGGTGTGTGTGGTGCTTGCCAACCCATCCCATCTCCTTGAGGACATGATTTAATGGTGAACATGGTGGTCGTGCTGAGTTGACAGTTGCACTTGATGTTCTTGAAGGTCTTTTCTAACCTGAATGATTCTATTATTCTATGATTTCCTTGTCAGAGGCAAAAACGCCTTTTCTGTTCCCTGGTCCATGGTCTGAGCAAGCCAGAGGTTTCTCAGTGGCTTCACTGAGCAGTAGATGCTGATACAGGGAGGCTGCATGTGGGAAAAGTGTGCTCAGGTGGCCAAGAGGAGTTCCCTGCCTCTTGCTTGGGTGGCACAAGGAGAGCAGAGAGCTGCCTTGGGAATGGAGGATCACATCCTTCTGCTGCCCTTTGTTGGGTGACTGCTCCACTCCATCCTTCTAAAGAGGTCATTTTCAAGAGCCTTTGTCTAATTTAATAAATCCAGGATGCTCAGCCTGCCAGCTGATGTAGAAGTGTAACGAAATCTTCCCAGCGCAGCGCTCCGGCCGCGCTGTGGCCGTATCGATAGCCCCGTGCCTGGTGGCAGGAAGCCTAAAAGGCTCATTAGAGCTCTGCTGCTGTGCCAGCCGTGCTCGCCCGGCACCCGGGCAGCTCGGGGCACACTGTGGCTGCTCCACTGGCACCAGAGTCAGCCCGGAGCCTGCACGGTGCACCCCCAGCTGGGATTTGAAAGGCCACGCATAGCCTGGCGTGGCTGAAGAGGGATCCTCTGAAAGGAGGTTGTAGCCAGGTAGGGCTTGATCTCTTCTTCCAGGTAACAAGCGGTAGAACAAAGAGGAAATGGCCTCAAGTTGCTCCAGAGGAGGTTTAGATTTGATGTTAGGAAAAGTTTTTTCACTGAGAGAGTGGTCAGGAACTGGAACAGGCTTCTCAGGCCGATGGTGGAGTCACCTTCCCTGGAAGTGTTGAGAAAACATGTAGATGTGGTGCTTAGGGACGTGGTTTAGTGGTGGAGCTGGTAGTGCCCTGGTTCAGTGGTGAGACTTGGTGATCTTAGAGGTCTTTTCCAAGCTTAATGTTTCTGTGAGTTTTCAAGGAGTTGGTGCTTTCTTGATGGCCTCCGGGCAGGAGTGTTGGATGCAGCTCTGGCTTATTTGGGTTCCCGGTGCTGTGCTGCTGCCAGGAGCTGCCTGTCCCCCTGCCCTTGCCCAAGCCATAGTTGTCTCCATGTTGCCCAGATGTGCCCATGGCCATGGAACAGCGGAGTCTTGCTCCCTCCCAATCCACAGCCCTGCCGAAATCCTCCCTGCATCCCACCTCAGCTGAGCCCGGGCACTGGGGTGGGGGAAGCTTTTAGCGCACACAGGAGCTGCTGGTTGCAGAGCCCTCGGGAGCGCTGGGAGCGAGCAGTGCAGTCACCCTCATGAATATTTCAGCTCGGAGAATTAACATTTGTCAAGACGAGTTTATGGAGGCAGCGTGGATGTGTGGATGTCTCTTCCCCAGGCGCCACAGGCTCGCTGCTGCTCCGGGGCAGTGCTGGCAGCCAGGGCAGAGCCAGCCAGAGCCTGAGCCCGTGGCGGTGGAGCGGGACAGCAGAGCCATGATGTCCCCCCGGGACAGCCAGGCCCCGGTGCCAAGGCAACCACCCTGCCATGCGGGATAGACAAATGGTTGTGGGTTTGTTTTTTTTTTCCCTTTTCTCTTCCCCTCCTGGTTCTTGGCAGAAAGTAAAATGTCCCTTTTGTTTGGTTTCCTCCTCCCCCTGCCCCATCGCCTTTCTTTAAAGGTTGTGTTCCAGATTTTGTCAACCCACGTTGTGTAATAAGCCCAGAGAATGGGGTGAGCATTGGCCATGTCCCACCGAGGCTGTGGCAGAGCCACTCCTCGGGAGCTTGACCATGGGGTTACCTGCTGCAAAACATCCTGGGTACAGCTGCTGAGCAAAGTTCCCGTGATCCATAGACGTTAGAAATGACAGGGAAGTACTAGGAGAAAATTCTGAGATTTCTGAATATAAATATTCCTGGTTTTCTGCTTCAACCCTGCAAAACCATATGGAAATTAGGGACTTACAGATAAACCCTGTTTACTTTCAGCAGCAGCCATTGCACCTGGGAGTTCATTACCCATGGAGCATTCAGCACAGTGCAGGAGGATGCAGTAATGCCCTGCTTGGGATTTCTTCCTTGGGGCCTCTAAGATGTCCCTGTTCTTTCTTTCTCTCTGTTCCAGTGCCCCAAGAGGGGGCTGCTGCAGTTGCTGGGCTCTGCATCCTATGAGCATCAATCCAAAGGGCCCTGCATCTCATCTGGTGGTTGCTGGGGTTGTTGATGAGGAGAGCATGGTCTGACTCATGTCCTGGGCACTGGGGACGGAGAGGAGGAGGAAGAGGAGGAGGAGAGCATACTGTAGGCTTTGTGTGTTGTGGGGATGGACGCTGCGAGCACGTGTGTGTGTGTCAATAGGGATCTGTCATTCCACAGGGAAACAGCAAGGGAATTGTTTCTTGGCCCCAGTTGCTCTGCTGGTACTGTCTGGGTGGAGAGCTGTAGCTGCTCATGTGATGCAAGTGCTCCCTTCCCTGTGCCAGTGACAGGCAGGGGTGCTCCATGGACTGGACTGGAGATGGCCGATGGCACAGAGGGTGGCTGGTGGTGGTGCCCATTATGGTGTCCTCTGTGCTTCCAGAGGTCCACCCTGCTGTGCTTCCACTCCTACCCCCACTTAAATGGCACACCCAGGCACCAGATGCAGTTCTGGAGTGGCTGTGTTCTCCATCCTATGGGCAGCAGCATGAGAAATGGCAAAGGCAGGGCCAGCGCCTGTGGACGGGGCTGTCCCTGAGCTGGGGACTGGCAGCAGCTGGAGCAGGAGCTGAGCCTGAGCGTCCACTCCTGCCTCACCCAGACACGATGCCACCCCGGGGTCTGCTGCTGGGTTCAGCCTTGTATCAAAGCATCTGCTCTTCAAAGGGCTGGTTGAAGTCCCAGCCATGTTGTTGTTGTTTTGGCATCTCTGCTGTATAACACCTCCCTGCTTCTGCATTTATTTATTCCCTTGCAAGCGCTGGAGCTACAAAGTCCTCACCTGGCCTTGGGGACCTGGCCCAGGGACCAGCTCTGCTCGTCCTTCCCCAGATATCCCCAGCCTTGAGAAAGCCCCCAGCCCAGGATCGGGTGCTCAGAGGTGGGGAGGGGTCTGAGCCTCCCCCTTTTCCTCGGTGGAGTTGACGTGTGTGTGTACATGCCTTTCCTCCCGGCACCATTTGCATTTCACTTCAAAGTGCCTGTGCTGCCTCCAAGGAAGGAAATAAACGGTGTAAAGGAATTTACATCCCGAGCAGGCAAGGCTGCTGGTCCGTCAGGTTTCATCTGCTGCTGGGAGGTGTGGTGGCTCAGAGGGGCTCCTGTGGGATGCAGACTTCATCCCTGGTGCCACCAGTGCCAGAGGGTCAGTCCTAGCTTTGCTCCCAGCCCTCTCCTGGCATCCTGAGCCACCACCTGGCTCAGAGGTGCGGTGGTGGACGAGAACCCATGTGTCAGGCTGTGCAAGATGCCAACGTTCGTCCTCACAAGGAGGGGTGAGTGACAAAACCACTTTGCAGGGCCAGCCTGGCGGTGAGGGGGGACCCAAACCGGCTCCTCCGCTCTCGGCACGCTTTGCTCAGGGCAGGGTGTGAGCTCCAAGGGAAGCGCCCTGAATGCTGCTGCTGTGGGGTTAAAGAGGGAGCAGAGCAGGCAGGTTTCGTCTCTTCCTCTCCTCCTGTGCCAGCTCCCTGCCAAACCCCTGTAGGGCCTTACCAGGAGTCAAAGGGGTGCCTGTGGCAAGAGGCACTAAGTGGCCCAGGGCACCCCTGAGGGACCAGGACTCCCTCCCTCCTCATCATCCCCTTTTCCTCCTGTCCTGGTTGCATTCCCTGGTGTAAAACTGTGCTGGGTGGGGAAGGAGGTTGGAGCCGGACCTTACAGTCCTGGGGGCCTTGGCTGTGCCAAAGGGCCAGCAAGACAAAAATGATTCTAAGACTCCACTTGGAACAGGAGAAAGTTTTTCCGTTGGGTTTTTATAGCTCCCGGAAAGCAGGGTTTTATTTTTGTTGTCTAGGACAAAAAATCCTCTCAGGAACTGCGTACCCACCCGCAGGGTGGACGGCTGTGCATGCAGTGGGCTGGGGGTCTGGACTCCATCCGTGGGGTCTGGGGATGCTGATTTCCACAAAGGAAAAGAGAAGGTGTCCCTGGAGTGCAGCTGGTCCTGTTTGTGGACACATTTGCTGCAGCACCCGTGATGGCTCCATGCCAGCCCTGGGCTGTCAAAGGATGCTCCCACCCAGAGACACAGCTGCAGGGAAAGCCCTTTTCCTGGGGAAAGGGTTTTTTTTCCCTTTGCCCCCAGATGGGTAACCTGGAGGCTCTGGGGGGCCAATCTGGATTTCCTGGGGCTGTAAGCTGGGGCCACTGAGCTCTCCCCAGTTGCCCTTTCTTTGCATGGTGCAGGCTGCTCTTGGAGGGCTTTTGCTGGCAGGGGAGCTGGTTTCCATGGTAAAAACCTTAACAGCATCTGCCAAAAATCCATCTCCTTGTTGGCCTGGCCATCTGGAGGGCCCAGGAAGGCTTTGGCAGGGTGAGGAGGTGGCCATGGGCTGCTTTGGGTCCTCCTTCTGTGTCATTGGCTCATAGGAGTCCCTCCCTCAGTCATTTCTGCCCCAGGTGCAGGTTTGCTCTGGGGTGCTGGAGGGACCTCAGTGTCACCGAGCCTGGTGGGGACAGGCAGGCTGGGAATGGGGGAGCCGTGGCGTCAGTGCTTGGGGAGGGAGGGCTGCGGGTGCCATGAACCAGGAGCGGGTGGCCACGTTGTAATCGGATGAGCCAGCGCTGCTCCAGATGGACCTGTCAGCTCTTGTCAGTGCTGACACCCCTCTGGGTGTCCCTCAACGTCCCCCTCAGGCCACAAGGCCACCACCTGTCCCACTTTACTGGATCTGCTTGGAGCAAGGGGGCCTAGAGGTGGCACTGTGTTCACAGAACCCACCAGGCAAATAAGGTGCCGTCCATGCTGTGGTCCCTCCCTGGCAAAATCCATGGGGTTTTTTAGTTTTAATGGAAAAAAACCTGGCATGTGTCTGTCTGTCTGTCCCTGAGCCATCTGGTGGTGAGGGCAGTAGGACATTGCTACTTTGCCACCCCTTTGTCCCCAGGTGCCACCCCACCACCCCATATGGTTTACAGCGGCAGACCCAGAGCTGGACACTTGGGATCCCAGTGCTACAGTGGGACAGCCATCCTTCCCTGGTTATTTGGTGTAGGAGAAGTGTCTTGCTAGCAGCAGTGGCCCAGACTGGGCTGGCAGGACACGTACCTGCCCGGGATGTGTGGCACAGCGCTTTGCTGTGTGCTGGCACAGCGTACAGATGGGTCTGGGTATTTGTGGGCAAAGCATCTTGGTGTGTAGGATCCTGATGTCCACCAGAAGAGGTTTTAGGGCTCAACTCTGCAGTCCTTTGCTCTTCTCTCCTTAACCAATACTCCTTTCTCCTTCCCCTTGCAGCCGACAACCCTCCCGCAGGGCACCATCAACATGAACCAGTGCACGGATGTGGTGGATGGGGAGAGCCGGACAGGGCAGAAGTTCTCCTTGTGCATCCTGACGCCGGAGAAGGAGCACTTCATCCGGGCCGAGAACAAGGAGATCATCAGTGGGTGAGTGCAAATCCGGGGCTGAGCCACTGCTGGGCTCTTCCATGAGCTGGGAGGAAGAGGAGGGTGAGCTGGACCTTCCCGAGGTTGGGTGCTGTGGCAGTGCATATCCGGGCTGATCCTGGGTGCTGGGGATCCTGATGGGTGCTGGGGTGACCTCATGGTGCTTTTAGCCTCGTCCATCCCTGGGCAGAGGTGGAATCCTGGGTTGGATGCAGCCCACCCTCCTGGTGCCATCTGTCCTGCAAGGATCATTAAAGTATCATCGCTCCCAGGAACACCTGCTTGCTGAGCTGCAGTGGCTCGGAAACACTGAAGATTAGGCCACTAAAATGAGCAAGTCAGGGTAGATTTCCCAACTCCAGGTGTTGGATGGTGACCTAGAAACATCCTCTCCCATCACTCCCATGCTGTCCTGGGTTGAAGCTGGAGCTGGTGAGGGTGCAGGGCTGTGGGAGAGCCGAGCCACTGGCACAGAGCGAGGGGCTGTGGCAGTGCTGCTGCTGCTGCCCACCTGTGAACATTTCCCACACGGGGTTCCTGGAGCTGTGTCTCCCTCCCAGGATTTGTTGATTTGAAGGGATGAAGCACTCACTTTTTCCCACTCTTCCCAAGGCATGGCATCTCCTGCCTCCTCCAGCCCTGGCAGCAGCAGAGTCGGTGCTTTCCGTTGGCATTTCTATTTCCAAGCATTTGCTTTGGTTGCCACTCCTCCTCTTTTGGCAAATAGGTCTTGAAATAGGCGTTTTTCTACCAGGTGCTTGATATTTTGATTAGATATATGTTGTCTTGTGTTGAAACCTCCCTGCTTTACTGAGACACGGGAGTGTGGGTCATTCCCTCCCTGTGAGCCACTTTGGGCTGGCAGACCTGTCCCCCCAAATCCCATTCCCAGTGGTGGAGCTGCAGCAGCTGCGGAGCCAGGATGCAGAGGCATGGGGGAATCACAGCACAGGGAAACCAGCTCGTCTCCTCCAGCCGAGGCAGGAGCAGTCACTGCGCCCCAAATCACTGCCAGCCCCCATGCCCTGCTCTCTCCTCCCTCTCCCCACGCTCCGGTTCCCAGCTCAGCCTTTGTTGCTGGTCCTGCCTGCCGTGGGAGGGAGAGGCATTGCGGAGGGAGCGAGGTGGGGCTGATTTATTGCTCATTGGCCCAGCGATGGGTTTTGAAGCAGCGTGTTTGCTCCTGACTGCAGGCATTAATCATCCCGGAGCAGTCCCACTCTGGGGCTGAGCCAGGCGGGTTTCGTTTGCAGTTGCAGCACGACAGGAAGATTTCCCTGGCTGGAGGAGAATTTGTTATACGTTCATTTCGTCCTTCTGGCATTTATTGCTTAACCAAACCCCACTTGATGTGGTCATTTCCAAACGCTTCGCAGCAGCAGCGTGCGAAGCAGGGAAACAGGAGAGGGAAGCAGGGACATCTGAAGCAGGAGCGTTTCCCATCGGTCCTCAGATCGCTGCGGAGTTGGCAGAGATGCTGGGCAGTGGCAGGGCACAGGAGGGTCCCCCCAGGCAACTTGTGCAGGGGATGAACTTCACAATGCCAAGTTCATGCTGTTCTTCCATGGACAAAAGCACTTTGTGTGCAGTGTGCGGGTGTTGGCATCGCCGAAAGGGGAAGGTCCTGCTGGAGCCTCTGTCTGTCTCCACTGTCTTTCAGGGTCCTTGAATCCCTGCCCCATGCCAGCCTTGGCTGTGGCCTCGCTCTTGCCGTGAGTTGGTTTGAGCCAAAGCACCCTGAGGTCATCCTCTCCTGCCTTTTTTTGTCCTCAGGAGCTGGTTGGAATGATTCCTCTTACTTTTCAGCACACTGACCCTGACCAGGTCAATGTCACTCCCATCCCTACGTGCTGCCCCACAGCACAGAACTCACCTTCTGCTTTCTCTGCCCCCAGGTGGCTGGAGATGCTGATCGTCTATCCCAGGACAAACAAGCAGAATCAGAAGAAGAAGAGGAAGGTAGAGCCCCCAACTCCCCAGGTAACTCCAGAGGGACACACACACACTGTCACCCAGACCCTTGCCTCTCTCTCAGGGCCGTGATGTTGCTTTTTTCTCAGGGAGATCCCCTCAAACCCTCTGGATCAACATTCTGCCAGCCTTCTGATGCTGCCTGTTCACAGAGTGAGAGCTGGGGCGAGCCAGGGCAGCAGATCAGTGTGAATTAATTCCTGATCATCACTTCCAGGGTCACACACTGCTGCCTTCCTGGCTGCTCTAGGGCCACGTTTCACCCCCCAGGTGCTGTGTTGTGGCACTGGCCCTGCACACACCGTCCTGAGAGTGGCCACAAAGCCATGTGGTCCCCGTGGGGGACCAGGGAGAGGTGCTGTTCATGGGCCATTTCAGCAGAAACAGGATGAAATTCCATCGGGCTCCAGTTACCCCCTTTGAGATGACCCCAGAGATAATGGGAATGAAAGGAAAATACTAAAGGCCAGGGCCAGGCTGGGAGCTGCGGGGCCGGAGCCGGGCTCTCCAGGGACCCGGCGGTGGCTTCGTGCTCACTTTGACTATAAATGGTAAAAAGTGGGGCCGGCTGTGACTCACTCGTTCCTGCCGGGCTCCCACGTGGCCAGAGTGGGGGAGAATCCCACAGATGGGGAACGTGACCCCGAGGCCACCCTCGTCCCTCGCCGGGGCTGAGAACAGCCGTGTCCCTGAGGCCGCCTGACCTCCGGGCGCGCGTCCCACCGCCGGGGGGGACCGGCTGGGAGGGCTCCTCCGGCCGAGCCGGGCCACGGCACCGGCACCCAAAACGCCATCGGGGCTCCCGTGAGCCCTGGTTTTCAGGGCCCCTTTGGTGAAAGCTCTCAGGATGGTCCTGAGGCAGACTGGACCGTGGGTGGGTCTTATGTAACATTTGTCTAAGTTTCCATCGTGCCCACTGGATAAAGGTGTTCTGGGGAAAAAATTAGGGGGAATACGATCCTTTTTTGCACACCAAGCTGTGTCGCCTCCTGACAAGGGCCAGGTCCCTTACATCCCCTCCAGCCCCTCGAGTGCTGGATCTGGGGATTCTTCTGGGAAGATGCCTCCCCTCTCCATGGTCGAGTGTTATGAGCTGTCCATCCTCAATCCCCAGGGAGAGGGCTGGTGCATTTGGGGCACCCCAGTGAGTGGATGCAGCAGGGCAGGGCTGCTCACCCCGTCCTGGCACAACACTAAACCCAGGCTGGGTTCAGGAGGGCGACGGGGCGGAGAGGAGAAAGGGCCCAGAGCCAGAAAAACATCATTCAGGGTTACGTTTCATTGCCATGGCAACTTCTGGGAAACAGTGCAGGGGCTGAGCTCCTGAGCACCAAATAAGGGAAGTGGCTGCGGGGACGATGCGGGCTCCCCATGGCCAAACAGGCTCCCCAGGTGCCTGGGGATGGAGTGCCCTCTCAGCACACTGACTCCCTCGGCTTGTGGCAGGCTACTGCAAACCCCATTTTGCTTGCTGCTGTCCTTCCACCCTCACCATCCTGTCCCTCCCTTTCCCACGGTGCTGGAAAAAGGCTCCAATTCACTTTGCAAAGCCAACCTCCATGTGGGACCTGCTGCCTAGACGGATGCTGTGCTGTGTCACTCACAAGCCACCTGCAAAAGCAGAAGCAGCATCTTTCCTCTGTCTCCCGAATCCCACTGCTGCAGATGGCTTGTCTGGGGAGGAAGGGAGGATGCCGAGGAGAAAATCAGCACCAAATCCCACTCTGTGAAATGGCTTCTTCTGAAGTTGGCTGCTGTTCAGCTTGCTCTCCGTGTGCTGGTGGAGAAAGGCTGATCTCTTTCTAAAGACGGCCACACACTAATCCAGCAGCAGATCTTGTCTTAGAGCTGCTCAGGGAGTTATGGGCACCTTTGTGATTTAAAAAAAGAGTTTAAACAATGTATATTCCTGGTATTTCTTACTCTCACATAATTTTTCCTTGTCTGTGGTAGAGCAGAGCTTGGTTGCAGCTGGGCGCTCCTGGGGCATCAGGGCCATTTCCAGCTCCCCTCATCATTTTGCATCATCCCTCTGGAAAATCATCAGGATGGGAACAATGCAGGGAATATTATTTTTTGGACAGGGAGAGTTAAGTGTTTTCACTTTACTTTGCAAGCAGGTTGCAGTTTCAGGGGAAAGAGAGCAGGTTTCTCTTGCACCTTTTGCTGTGCTCCAGTGGAAAGGTGCAGGCAGCAGGAGAGACTGGACTGCCTGTGCCTGTCTGCTGCCTGCGGGAACTCGAGGCAGGGTTTGGGGTTGAAATGTGGGATTTGAGGCTCTGCCTTCTCTTTGCACAGGGGTGTGGCAGGCTCAGGTAAGCAGAGCATGCCCAGACACACTTCATGTAACTAGAGGCCAGTTCTGCCTGTTTTGGTGCATGCTGCTTTGTGGGAGCTGTTCATACCCCTGAGCAGCAAAGAGTTAATTTCTTTCCTCCCTTACAGACTTCTTTTTGGCCCACATCTCTGCCTAATTAAATACATATCTACAAATAATTATGTGGGGGTGTGTGTAAGGGATATATAAAGATACATATTCTGAGCTGGTGATTAGCTTTGGGCTTGGATCAATGAGTGAGTGGTCAAGGGGACCTTGGAGGTTGGCCCGACCCCCTACTCAAGCAGAGTCCCCTTGAGCAGGATGCCTGTGAACTCTGGATCATTTACTTCCAACACTGCATTCCTTTGGTGTGAAATTTCCAAGGGGATTTTTTTAAAAAAATTTGAGGTCATTTGCTGCTTGTCGTGGCTGTGCACAGAGCCAGGACCCGCTCCCTGGGAGATCCCCCAGTGGCACTGGCACAGCCCTGCCCATGCCAGTTTGGATGTGCAGGGCTAAAACCCACATGATGTGGGAGGAGGGGATGGAGAGGATGCTCTTTGCAACCCCTGTCTCCAGCCTGCTGCTGCTGGCTCATGCACTCCTGGATTTTCCTTGCTCCATGGAGCAGGAATGAGCAGCTGGAAAACTTCCCACAATCCGGAGACTTTGGAGGGGAGTTAATTGTCATTGATTTATTGGTGGCTTTAAGAAAAATAATCTCCGAATGCAGAAGCTTTGTATGACAACAGCAAAACATCTGCTAACGAACAAAGCCAGGGAAGGAGTTGGGAAAGCTGCTGCCTTTTTTGGGTCACACTCTGAACCTGGCCTGGCCTGGCCATGGCCACCAAAGTGGCATCATCCATCATCTGATGGACTCTGGAGGTCCTTGTTAGCAAGAGAAGCATTTAAAATGATGGGGATTGTTTTAAAATAGCACAAAGCAGTGGCACTTGGCTTAGCAGCCCTGTCCCATCCCTGCCATGCTGTGACGTGTCACGGGCAGCACCCAAACCGTGTGGGACCTCAGGGCCAAGCCTTTGGGGACCCTGAGTGTGGAACTGGGGTGAACTCTTTAACCTTGCTGTGTCCCATTTTCTTTCCAGGAGCCCGGTCCCGCTAAGATGGCTGTGACCAGCAGCAACATCCCCAGCGCAGAGAAGGTCCCTGCCACCAAGTCCACTCTCTGGCAGGAAGAAATGAGGGGCAAAGACCAAGTGGATGGGGGCAGTGTCATCAGCCCAGCCCAGAGCCCCATGCAAGGCCAGGCCGGGGCTGCCAGTGCCCTGAAGGATCCCGTGCTGGACAGCAAAGAAGGTGAGGGGTGAAGGTGCCAGCACTGGTGTGACACCGTGGGGACCAAACCACCACAGAGGGAAAAGTTTTCCCTGGGTTTTGTTCCTGGAGCATCCCAGCAAGGAGAGTGAGGCAGACCTCATCCCTGCTGCATGGGGACCACAGCGAGGCATTGCAAGCTGAAGGAAAAGATTTGCATTACATGCTGGAAGGTCGCAGTGTGGGGCCCAGTCCTGCTCTGGTAGGGAGATGGGTCTGCCTGCCCTCACCCTGGGCATAAAATGAGAGGGAAAACACCTTTTCTAGCCCACCCACATCCCCTCTCGGGCACCCAGAGGGTGCAGGGCCATGTCATGCTCACCCTGGCCATCCAGGCTGCTGAGCTCTGCTTCCTCTTCCAGCCCTGTTTACTTTTGGTCTCCGTGATGATTCCCTGGAAGGTGCTGGATCCGTGGCATTGTTCTCCCTGGAACAGTAGGGGCTGGGAACTCTCCCTGCCTTGCCATCGACAGGTCCTGGTGCTGCAGCCATTTCCTTTACCTGCCCACTCAGATGGAGAATGCTTTCCACCAGCTCCCTCTTGCAGGAGGAAGGTGTCCATCGCCCAGCACTCACAGAGCTGTGGTTAATGCTGGGCTGGGAAGGGCAGAGATGGAAATGGGTGCAGAGCTGTGACTGCAGCCACCCCTTTTTTGCTTTGAAGGTGTTTCCCATGTGCCAGCCCAACCCAAGAGTTGGACCAGCACCCCCTGCTCCCTGCAGACCATCCCATTGTTTGCATGGGCATGAGGGAGAAAAGCCAAGGGTGCAAGAGATGGCACAGTATGGGGCTGGGACCAAGACTGTCTGTGCCCTCATTTCCTGCCCTTGTTCTGGGTAGGATTGGGGTGTTTTTTTGTTGAAAGCAGAGCTCAGACTTGAAATTAAGCATGATGACTCCTCTGTCCCTTAGATGAGAGCTCCATGAACGGGGACCGGATAGACTGTGGGCGGAAGACGCGTGTCGAGAGCGGGTACTTCTCCTTGGAGAAGACCAAACAAGACTCGAAGCTGGAAGAGCAGCAACTGCCGCCCCCGCCAAGCCCGCCCAGCCCCAGCACCCCGAACAACAGGTACAGTTATCCCAAATCGCCCTCACTGGAGCATGCCCAGCCCTTTCCTTCCCCAGGTACCCGATCAGGCGACCGAATGATTCACAGCTTCTCTCTGAACTCCTTGGACTCGAAGAGCAGTTGCCCCATGCACAAGGACTCCAGCCACAGAGATGTAGGAAAGGGAGCTGAAAAATCGGGGCGTCCCCTTTCTTTTAAAGCCAGCCGGCAGTACACCACCCTGGCCGACGTCCCCAAGGCCATTAGGATCAGTAATCGTGAGGCCTTCCAAGTGGAGAGGAAGCGGCTAGAGCGGAGAACCCGGGCTCGTAGCCCTGGGAGAGAAGAAGTGGCCCGGCTCTTTGGGAATGAGAGAAGGTAAGGGATGAGTGGCTCATCTCCTCTTTGCATTCTTACGGCAGCACCAAGGTTGTGTCCCCACCACAGCCTGGGTGGAGCAGGTGGAATTTGCCGGGTGAAGCCACTGTGTATTCCAGTGCTCCTGGGTTTGAGGATGCTCATCCACACCAGCTGGGTGGTGGGATGTCTTCAGCAGTGCCAGCAGGCAGGTTTCACCCTGCCTGGCTGCTTTGGGGTCAGCTGGCTGAGGTGGGTGATCACAGAGAATCATGGAATGGTTTGGGTTGCAAGGGACCTGAAAGCTCATCTCGTTCCACCCCCTTCCATGGGCAGGGACACCTTCCACTAGCCCAGGTTGCTCCAAGCCCCGTCCAACCTGGCCTTGGACACTTCAGGGATGGGGCAGGCCCAGCTTTGGGCAACTTGTGCCAGGGTCTCACCACCCTCCCAGGGAAGAATTT
This sequence comes from Grallaria varia, assembly GCA_013396735.1. NCBI lineage: Eukaryota > Metazoa > Chordata > Aves > Passeriformes > Formicariidae > Grallaria > Grallaria varia. The sequence goes on along the minus strand of VWZG01009826.1, from coordinate 110,139 downwards.
CTTCCTAATATCCAATCTAAACCTACCCTGCTGTTCAGTGGTGTTGGGTGACCATATTTGCCGTCCAGCCCACCCTTCCTGGTCCCCTCCTGACGTGGCACACGCTGGGAGCCGGCACCATTAATTAGGTGAGTTCTCTAGATGGTGTTAGTGCCAGGTGTGTTACGCAACTGCCTAATGAGCTGAGAGAGGTTTCAAAATGTCACGGCATTAATCTGGGAGAGGAGGGAGAGGCGGGTGCAGCGCCAAGGCAGGGCTGCAAAACAGCTCCGTGTGGAGGAGGACGGGGAGGGCGTCCACGTGCGCCGGCGTGCCGGGTGCTCTCGGGGAGAGGCCAAGGACGGGCTCCACTCGCCCTGGGAGAGACACATTTGTGCAGTGAGGGCAGTGGAGCAAACTGGGAGACAGGCCCCGGGCGAGAGGGCCGCCTGCCAGTCTGATTTTCGTGCCCTGGTTTTCCTCCGGGCATGTTCTCTCTCGCACGGTTTCAGCAGGAGCTTCTCCTCTGTTTCTTCCCAGCCCCTAAAGGACTGTTTTCCAGCCCGGCTTCCGAGAGCTGGGAGCAGGTTTGGGATGTACAGCACAGCTTTGTGCTGGTGCTGCCAGTCGGCAGCAGGATCCCAGACCCGGCCCAGTGTATGCACAGCAAGTGCTGGACTGGGAATAAATGAGGAGAGCTCAGGTTTGGCTTTCTCTGCCGTGGGAATTGGCTTTTCCCCAGGATGGAGGACGGAGGAGGATGTCACACTGGTCCCTTGGCCACCCAGGGGCCTGAAAAAAGGGTGGTGGCTGCTGGTTTGCAGGCTGAGCTGGTGCTACCTGTGGGTGACATCGTGTCCCTGCTGGGTTTGCTTGCACAGCATGCCCTGGCCAGTGCCTCTCCCCATTGTGAGCACTCCTCCAGTGCCAGCAGTCCCTTGCTCCAGCCCTAGGGTATCATGCAGCACTGGGATCATCCTGCACAGAGCTGGGGAGCAGATTTACAACAGATAGCAGGGCCCAGGAGAGGATATTGCTGCCAGAGACTGTCCTTTTTTAACATCAGCCCCAGCCCAACTGAGGCTTTATCAGTAGTGTCAGGAATTGTCCTGTCTCAGCCCAGGGCCTTTATCAGAGCAGGACGGGTGTAGGGAGAGGAGCAGGCACTGCACCAGGCACTGGGCGCTTGCTACCCATGGGGCTGAGCCCAGCCCAGAATTTGGGAGGGGGGTGATGGCAGAGCAGGGTGAGGGTTCCCTGCCTGCCCGAGGGTTTGGCCAGGAATGCAGCCTGCAGTGCTACAGGAGTGTGCTGTGAACTGGGCTGGGTCAGTGGGTGCTCAGGGATGGGCACGTTTGTTTTCTCCTTGGGTGACCTGGGAATTGGCCCGTGCAGGTGGTGTGGGTGGGACGTCCATGTTGGAGCTCTCAGGTGGACTCAACAGGGCACAGAGACACGGTCCAGTGTTGCACCAGAGTATTAACATTCCCCAGCACCCTGCTCAGCTTAGCTTGGCTTGGCTGCTTTTTAAACTTGAGTTTACTTAGTCCCCATATCCCTCTGATTTTTCTCCTCCAAGCTCAGACTGTGCTGTCTGGGGTTGAACAGATACAATAACTCACTTCCATGCTGTGGGGTCAGCTTTTCCCCCCTGGTTTAACACCATTCCTAATAATCCTTCTCAGTAACCCACTAACATGTCAGGGAACACTTGCCCAAAATCATTTGCCCCGTGCCATCCGCAAAGGCACCCGCCAGGCATTGTTCAGATCTGCCTTTCAGTGCAGCCAAACAAATTAGTGCTGATTCTGTTGGTATTTTCAGCTCTTCCTCCCATTTTTTTTTTTTTTTTTGGTGTAAATCAGTGCAAGTGTCAGAGCTATGGATGGAAAAGCATTATTTTAGGTGCCCAGTGCTGCATCCTGAGTGACACACCTCAGGCTTAGCTCCACATAAAGCCATTTGTCAAGTCAAGGCGTCTCCTCCTGCTTCCTTATCGTGAGAGATACTACGTGACTTAAGTCCAGGAATTCTCCCTGGTGACCATTTATACCTGACGCTGCCTCCACGCCCCATGCAGACGTCTGGGCTCGCAGCCACTCAGAACCAGGAATCAGAAAACAGGAGATAATCTCCCCGATTTTGGCAGAGTGCGAGTTCCCTCTGCTGGCACGTGGCAGGATGGGGCTGCGGCACCCACGGGGATGTCCCACGGGGCTGGGGGAGAGGGGCTGTGGCCAGGGAGGTGGAACCACCTCCAGTCCCACATCTCAGAGCCATCCATAGGGCAGAAGAGCAGAGAAACCCCAGGGGTCAATGCTGACGTTTTGCACGCAGAATCACAGCTGAAGGGACCTGCAGGGACGTCCTCAGACGCTGGTCCCCATATCCCAGGAGGGCTCAGCAGCTGCAGGGATAAATCCTGGCACATCTCAGGAGGGTGCCAGCGCTTTTGGGAAGAGGACCACATTGGGTGGGGAGTCCCTGGGGTGCAGAGACCTGGAACCCCTTCCTCTGGGGTTGCAGCTGCAGTCTCACCCACCTTCTGCAGCTCCCTGGGGAGCGCCAGGATTTGTGATTGGCAAATGTGGCTTTTTTGCACAATTCCAGGGGTGCAGCCTCTGAATCCACAGCTTTCCCAGCTCACCCCACATTCTTCTCACACTGGCAAGAGTCCATTGTGGTATCTGCCAGACCTACTGTAGGAGTGTGGTCAGGGACTGAGGTGTATCTCTAGCCTCAATAAATAGCAGAACTGCCTGAAATCACTTAAAAGACTTTTCCTCCTCAAATTGCTTCTCTGGAGCTTCTTGCGCTGCAGAGCTCAGCTCTGAATTCTGCCTCTCCCCATACAGATGAGTGTCTGCTCTCCCAAATATAGGGGTTTTTTCCCTTGTAAAACTATCCTCTTCATACTTGTGGACCTCTTGGGGAAATTATTCTTCCTTTTCCTGGCACTCACTATCTTTCCTGCTGCTAAATAATGAATGAATCCAATAAAACCAAGCCCTTTTTTGCAATCAAAGAAAATCACTTTTAACGATAGCTCGTGCTGGTTTTTAGAGCTTTCCTTCCCACTGCACGCCCCCCACACTAACAGCCGAGATCTGCAGCCCGGGTTTAGTGGCCTGGAAAAGATTAACAGCCTGCATGGCCGAGGAATTCCTTGGGATGAGCTTTTGTAGTTGAAAAGCACTAAATGGCACTGCAGCTTTTAAAATGCTTCTTTTCCTACCTGTCCCGGCCTTGGTTTGTCCACACAGAGCTCCTGTGCAGAGGGAGCAGCTCTCTCTGACATGGTTTGGAGGGGAGGAGAGCCCTTCCCTCCCCATTCCCCCAGGATCTCTGGCAATAACATCTCTGAAATGTTGATCTAATGGGGAAATAAAAGGGATTCTTTCCTATAATCCGGATGATATTAACCCTTGGGGCTGTGATTTGATTGCAGTGATTTATTTTTCTCCTCCCTTTTCCAATGACGGATGAACTGGAATGATTTTGATTTTGTTTTGTATGTAGATGCAGATATATAATTTCCTCTTCTGTTCATTCATTTTCCAGCCTTGTTTTCTTCCAGGTCTTGTTGCTCTCCACCTTCTCCTGCTGTGTTGCTGTGTGACGTGTCCACCTTTACTTCGCCTGCTTCGCTACCATCTCATCTCAATCTCAAGCCGTAGAACAACCTGGTGGTGCAGCCCCTTTCATGAGAAATCAACCTGCTTTTGATTTTATGTTTTTTTGGTTGGGTTTTTGTTCTTTTTTTTTTATTTCTCCTGATGTTTTTCTTCAGGCCTTCACTCAGTAGGGCACAGACAATGTTAATTCATGGATCTCTTACTCCCTCCTAAACTGAGACTCAGAGAAGGCTGGGCCAGTGTAAAAAGGGTTAAAAAATTGTGACTCCAAAACAATTCCCTGTCTGTCAGTGAACAGAGAGCATGGATTTATGTTCCACAGCCTGGCTTGTGTTGAACATCTCATAAGCAGAACATCCCAGGGAAACTGGGCGCTCTGCACAAGCCCAGGGTCTGCCCACTCCCAGTTTGCAAACTGGGAGGCAGCAGGGGCTGAACAGATGTCCTGTAAAAGCATCCAAAGATCTTTGAATTTACAAATCAAGGTCTTCCCCACTGATTTTGTCCCTTCCTCTTTGGTTGTGTCCTGGCAGCCTGGCTCTGAGCACCAGTGGAGGCCCCCAAGCCCCTGGGGGATGTGATGTGCTCAGACTGTTCCTCTCATTTATGGAATTTGGTGCAAGTGCTGGTTGAAAACTGAACATCTCGTGGTTTTTGAGCCCTTAACCTGCTGTTCTGTTTTGTGGGAAGTGTTAAAAATGGGATTTTTTTGGATAACCTGTTTCTTCTCATGTGGTTGCCATTGTGATTTTCATGCACGTTAGAGGTTTGCACAGAGCAAGCAGCCCCACGTTTAGATGTGGCACACATGGGTCCAAATTTTGTCTCAAGAAACCACCTGAACTTTTTGGGGAAGTTTGAAACAGAGCTTTAAACGTCCCAGCTTGGAGCACAGCTGGCATGTGCTGGTGGTGGGTTATTGCTTCATGTTCCAAGGCTGGGATTAAAGACCTGAGGTTGATTCTTGCCCAAACCCCTGGGAGTGCAAACTTAGACACTGGCAGGTCCTTTGAAAATTCCAGGGCTTCCTCTCCTGTGGGTCAGTGAGCACCTTTTAATGCTGAACTAGCACTTTTAATTCCACCTGCAAAGATCTGTTTGCTCGTCCTTAGGAGCATCCCATTTGGTTTTGGTCCAGGTTTGGCTCCTGCTCCATCCACATTTCTTCATAGTTCTCCATCCTCAGAGGCACAAGCGCCATGGTGTGATGGGCCACCAAGGTGGTGTCTGAGAGCCCAGTTGTGCTCCCTGCTGTCCATATGGGATTTGCAACCCCATTTAGAGGAGGGAAGGGCTCCATGTTTTTCAGGAAGTGCCCTGCCATGGCACAGGGTGCTCCTCGTCTCAGTCCCCTTCAGCTGGTGCACCCTATGAGCCAGACCCATGGTCGGGAGGCACCTATGGACACACACTCCTGGTTCTGTGCAATCCTGTGGCTGTTCCCTGTGTGGGACTGAGTTTTTAGAGGGGTACCTATTGCAGTGAACACTCTGGGGAACCTGGAGCCACCCTTGTGCACCCCAGCTTGGTCTAATGTCAGTGCTGTGTGCCCTGGGGGGCCATCCATAGCTGCCGTGCTAGAGGGTAGAGCCAAAGCTTAAGGCAAAGCTGCTCCATAGTCCCTGCTTCCCAAAGGGCTGTAAAATCCACAGGTAAAAGAGTTACTGTTGGTTTTGCAAGGGTTTTCTAGTTGTTCACAATGCTACACGTGGAACTGAATAGTGTGAGGTTTTTTCCCCACTTTGGCTGTGGGTTCAAAGGATGCATGTCAGGGGTTTTACCCAGGATTTGGGTGCGCTGGAGCTCGCAGAGAAACAGGCACCAAAAGCCAGGCGTGCATGAACACTGGGTCGAGCAATTCTGCAGCCTTAAACTTGGGCCGTTGTGCAGCTCCGCGCAGTTGCTGCTCTCATGTTTAAACCCTCTGTGGTTTCCCTTTTCTCTCTGTTTTCCAGGCGATCCCAGGTAATTGAAAAGTTTGAGGCGTTAGATATCGAGAACGCAGAGCACATGGAAACAAACGTGTCGGGAGGCGCCGCCCTTTCCAGTGAGACGAGGCAGGGCAGGAGCGAGAAGAGGGTTTTCCCACGGAAACGGGTGAGCTGCTCGGCTGAGGTCTCCTGGTGGGGTTTGGAGGATGGCACCTGGGGTCCTGCAGCCCAGGACAGAGGGTTTAGCCCCGGCGTTTGTCCTTGGGTGGGGCTCTGGAGTCGCAGGCAGCTCCTGCAGGAGCCACACTCTGTGTGTGCTCGGGCCCGGCGGGTTTACCACTCGCTGCTCTGCTCCCTTGGCCCAGGTGTAGAGTGGAAAATCAGGCTGTCTTTTCTTCTTTCCCTGAAATGTGAAGGCAAACTTCAGATCTGGCATGGCAGGACACGTCAGGATGGGGGGAAGTAACAGAAGAAACAGGCAATTTTGAGAGTCCCAGATATGCTTGGATATATTGGGAACAAATTAATGCCTGAGAGGACAAAAAAAATGTATTGCCAAGGAAATAACATTTGCTCTGAGCCTGAGATGCCCCTTAAATAAAGCAGATTTTTATGCCATGAGCCAAGAGAGCAAGACTCTGTCCTAGTTCCTGCACTGATCTGGGCTAATCCTGTTCACACAGGACTTCACCTGTGAAGGAGCGGCCGTGGGCTCCATCCTGGACGTGTCTGCATCTCCTCTGTCCCCACATCGCCGGGCAAAGTCACTGGACAGGAGGTCCACGGAGTCCTCTATGACGGTGAGCCAGTGGGGACATGTTCCCTGCCCTGGGGGAGGACATGAGAGGCCTTTCCCCAGCAGGTCCAGTGGAAACTGGGCTGCCTGCTGCTCTCCTCATGGTCAGCACGTAGGATGTGGGATATGCTCAGACTGAGAGCAGTTTCAGTGACCTGAATCAGATGGGACCCATCCAAGAGTCACAGGGGCTCAGCTGGAGAAAAGCCACACTTCTTGCCTGTAGTAGAAATTAAAACACAGTCTTGCAAAGAGCCCTTTTCCTTGAAGTGCAGCAGCAGCTTGGGAAGCAGACCCTATGTTTTCCGTGCTGTTTTCCCCTGGAATACCCAGTTTCCTCGATGCTTTGCTTGACATGTTAGACACTCATGCTGTAGCTCCCCTTGGAGGTGCTGGGGTCACCTTGCCTGGCCAGAGCCCCTCTTTGCCCCATGCTGTCCCCCAGCAGAGGCTGCAGTAGGGTGTTGCCAGCTCAGCAGAGGGTCAGTCCAGTTTCTGGACTTGGACCAGCCACTGGGTCATGACTGATGTATTTTCATAGAAGCACAGAATCCTAGAATGTTTTGGGCTGGAAGGGACCTTAAAGATCATCTCATTCCAACATCCCTGTCAGGAGGAGGGACACCTTCTACTCTACCAGGCTCCTCAGAGAGTTTTCAGAGAGCCAACATGTGTCCCAGTTTTCTAATGCCACTTCCTTGCTGTTTATGCAGTTGGAAGTGGGTGTGAGTGGGATGAAGGCTGCAAGGAGGGGCTGAACCTGCCCTCCTGAGCTTTCCTCCCTTTGCATATTTCAAATGCTCACCAGACCTGGAGGCAAACAGTAAAGAACAAACACAGAATGCTCTCCTCTCCCTCACCACCTTTCTGCAGGGACAAAATAAATACACTTGCTAATCTCTCAGATAGATTACGGAGCTACTGTAAATACAAATTTTGTGGATAGACAGTTTCTATTCAAGGACTTCTCAGAAAAATGCAGTAGCTTGGCGTTCCTGGAGCTTTTCATGTAGGCTTGTACAGCCACAGGGGTGAGTTTTAAATTCTTGGTGGGAATAAAAAGTGCAAGAAGCGCATACGAAGTGGCAGGGTGCGTTATCTAGAGAAGGGACAAAACTCATGCAGGTTTAGATTAGGTATTAGGAAGAAATTTTCCCTGTGAGGTTGGGCAGGCCCTGGCACAGGTTGCCCAGAGAAGCTGTGGCTGCCTCATCTCTGGAAGTGTCCAAAGCCAAGTTGGATGGAGCTTGGAGCAACCCTGGTCTAGAGGAAGGTGTCCCTCTCTGTGACAGGGGGCTTGGAATGAGATGATCTTTAAGGCCCCTTTCAGCCCAAACCATTTCATGTTTCTGTAATTCAATGATTTACTTTGCCTTGTGTTTTTGCGGAGCAGAACTGGGTTCTCACTGCCAGGGAATCACCCAAACGTGGCATGTGCTGCCCCACAGTGTAGGTTTGATTGAATGGGCTTCCAGACCCCAGTTTCCATCGCTCAGTTTCAGCCACTGCAGCTGGATTTCACACGCTGCTGTCCTTTTTCCTCCTCCACTCTGCAGCACGTGGAGCAGCTGGAAGAGCTCAGCCTCAAGGGAGTGAAAGCATTTCCACCACATCCTTCCCTGTGCACAGGCAGGGCTGGGAGGAAGGGCTGGCAGCAATTATCCCACGCTGTCCTGGTTGCTTTTCTCAGGGATTCAACATCCCCATGCACCCACTTTGGAGGAAAGAGCAGGTGTCATTTGGGAGGTGCAGGGCTCGGATTCCCTGTATTTCCAGCCTTGGGAACTTAGCCTGTTTTCAACCCTGCAGCCTTGCATCAATAGCACATAGTTTTTCTTTTGCAATATATAACAGGGGGACAAAACTACCTGAAGTCTTGCTAATTCTTGTTTCTCATTCCTCTGTAATACTGGTGGAGCAGTAGGAAATTGCAAGAGAAAATGGTAGAAAGGGAACAGCTTGAATGTACCCTGCATCAGGTCTCTGCTCCTCCTGGCTGCAAACGTTTAGCCACCACACATTGTAATGGTCCAGTTTGGACTAGATAACCTTTGAAGGTCCCTTCCAGCACAAACTAATTTATGATTCTATGAATTTAACTGTTGCTGTCTCTTTTATTGCTGCACCGTGTTTTATCAAGTTGCTGCTGTTGCTTTCTGGGCACAGACACTTCTTCCTTCTCCTCTGATCCCTCTTCTTTCTTCCAGCCCGACCTGCTGAACTTCAAGAAGGGCTGGTTGACAAAGCAGTATGAGGATGGGCAGGTGAGTCAGGGGGAAGCTTTGCCCTTTATGTCCACTCACTCCCAACATCCCGGCTGTTCCAGCTGCACATGGAGCTGCTCTTGGCTCTGGCAGAGCCCCATGTCCCTGCTGGGTAGATCAGCCTTGGAGTGAGAACTGCTGGTCCTCTGTCCTGGGGGGATTTCAGAGCCCCACAGGTAGATATCGCATCGTGGGTTTCTAGGGAGCCAGGACAGCTTGGATAGCAGCACTGGTTTCGTGTTCCCGTTCTCTATTTATCAGTCTCATCTCCCTGGCGACCCAGCGACCTATTTGGTGTCAGTAATGAGGCTCAGGTGAAGTCTTCTGAGTGCCAGGGAAATGGCAATGCCAATAAATAAATAAATAAACAAATAAATAAAATGCCTCTAAGTTGGTACTGAGAGGAGCAGCTGGTGCTGCTTTCCCACTGTCCGTTCCTGAAGGGATGTGGGATGTGCTGCTTCACCAGAGCCTGAGTGGTGGGCATGCATGGATGGTCCTGGCTGTTTGCAAACTGCCCCTTCCCTGCATTTCCTTCCCTGGATTTCCTTCCCTCCTGCTCAGCTGCTGAGGAGGAATGAGGACAGCTCGCCTGTGGCTGGGAGTGCTGTGGCCTGGGCTCCTCTGTGGTTACTGGGGCTGAGGGCAAATCCATGGGCAGCCCGTGGAGAATCAGCTGCTGGATTGTGCTTTATTGACTGAAAACTGCCTTGGGTGAGCCTGTGCCTGGCTGGGAGCATGCAGGAGGCAGATTTGTATAGAGCAAGGGCCAGGAATAGACTCCAACTCCACTTCTAGGTACTGCAGATAAAACATGAATGTTTTACTGCTTTTTGTTGCTGTTGTTCAGAAAGCTTTAAGTGCAGTCACTAAAAGCATCGTCTCACAGTGGAGCTGATGGGAAGGCTCTGACTGCCCCCGTGGCTCTTGCCGTGTGTTACTGTGCTCTGCAGTGTAGCAGCACCAGGGAGTTTGGGGTCCTGGTGGTGCAAACTATCGCCATCCCTTGCCTTGCTGCCTCTTTGGGTCTCCCCTTCCTGTCGCGAGGGTCTCAGTGGGGCTGGGTGTGGAGCTCAGAGGGGAGAGGTGTTGGACTGCCTCCTTGCAGAGCGTCTGTGCTGCCTGACCTGTGATGAGCCACTGTTTCTATTCCTGGGGAAGGAGCAGGATTGTAACTGCCCCATCTTGATTGTTTCCTAGTGGAAGAAGCACTGGTTTGTGCTGACTGACCAGAGCCTGAGATACTACCGGGATTCAGTGGCAGAGGAGGTAAGTGTCTTCCTGTCGGTGTCCAACCCATCACTGCACCCAGGGGAGCTCCCAAACTGCTCCCAGGCAGGTTGTCTTCCCAGATGCCGAGCTCCTGGAGCATCACTCTTCAGGGCTTTGTGCTGCTCAGGGACCTGCTGTGCCTCCCTGTGAGCCCACTGAGCTTTGGGGATGCAAAGCTTTGCAGCTGATTTTACCTCTTCCCTCTGCAGGCGGCTGACCTGGATGGAGAAATTGATTTATCCACGTGCTACGATGTCACTGAGTACCCAGTTCAGCGGAACTACGGCTTCCAAATCCATGTAAGGAAAATGTGGGGAGAAGGAAGAGTCTGGCTGTGGGACAGCTGATGGGGATGCTCGTTCATGACAAGGGAAACATCTCCCCAAACACCCAAGAAAGGCCACCCATCGCCCTCCCACAGTGCTCCAGAGAGCTGCGGCCTTGGGTCTGAAAGCCAGTTTCTTGGCTGGGGATGGAGGAAGGGGAAAGTTTTGTCTCAGCCTTAGGGTCTCACCTATGACCAAATCAGCCTGATTGCTGAGAAATGCTGAATCCCACCAGGAGCGTGCTGGGTGCGAACTCTTGTTTGGCCAGCAAGCAGTGCCCCTGCACTGTGGGCTTGAGGCTGGGTGCAGGGTGATTTTGGGAGGGTGGGAAGGTGCTGATGGGTGCAATCAACTGCTCTGAGCTGTTCCTCCTCTCTCCCCAGACAAAGGAAGGGGAGTTCACCCTCTCTGCCATGACGTCGGGCATTCGCCGCAACTGGATCCAGACCATCATGAAGCACGTTCGCCCCACCACTGCTCCTGATGTGACAAGGTAAGGGGGGAGTGTAGCAACCCCTGCAGTTGTGTGACTTGCTGTGCAGGAATAACTCTTCTTTCATCCCTTGTCTTTCCTCTTTCTGAGCCTGTCCATTCCTAGAAGCTGCGGCTCTTTCTCACATCCTTTTTCTGGGCATAATTTGGATACGCCTTGTGGGGACACTGATATGCTGAGTTATCCTTACATGTGCAGATTTCAAAGTGGGTTGAAAATGTGGCTTTAATTTGTGCATAGGAATATGAAATACTGTTCCTATATCAAGACTCCTCTGGATTCCCACCAGGTATTGTGAAACCACTTGGATTCAGTTGTGCTGGGTTCCCCCTTTCCTCTGGCTACTGTTCAACACGAGCTGCCCAGCCCCTCCACGGGTCACAGCAGCAGGAGCCCAGGGTTCAATTTAGAAGCTCTTTGGCTCTAATCTCTTTTAAACTCCAGCCAGCAAATCGTCTTCCTTCCTCATCTGATCTTCCAGAAGCTGCCACAGCTCATTCACATACACATTAGTAAGGCTGACGTCTCTTCCTGTGCCAGTGCCAGAGGAAGGGACCCCCTGCGTCACAGAGTACCTTCTGTGGGCGCTTGTGGCTGTGGCTACAGGGTGTTTGGCCTCCTCACAGCTGACCCTGCTGGCCACGCTCGTACAGGCCACCTCTTACAGGCTGTGTGGACGTGGATGCACCATTAACTCTGGCTCCTGTCCTTACCGTAGCTGCAGCGAGCAGGTTTTTGCCAGGTTTGTCCCCATGTTCGTGGAACAGCTCTTCTCACCCAGTGCTGTTGACCTGGAGATGCTCCAGCCTCTCCTTCCCTATTCCACTTGGCACTTGGCCACTGTTTCCCAGCCCTGCCCGAGCTCTGGTGGATCTCGCGGGGGTCTCGGGGAAGCTGCCTCTCTCCTCACTCCTGTGTATGTTTGATTTCCATGCAATCCCAGGAAAAACTTCTCTTTGAAACTATCCGTGCTGAAGCCCAGGTTGGAAAACTGTGTTCTCTCCTGTATTAACGTTCTGTGGTTTGTATATCTCGTGATTCACTGCATGCTCCTCCTTTTCTGCACCTCGGATGAGAAGTCCTGCAGTTTCCATTTATTTTTCTTTTCTTTTCTTCCCCCCCTTCCTTTTTTTTTTTTTTTCTTTAAATAAAAGCCAGAGAGAAGGGAAGAAGCAACCTGGTCTTGACACTTGATTTCCCCACACTGGTATCTTCCGATGTGACTAGATATGAAGATGAAGACCAAGGAAATTTGAGGGGACCTCTCTGCCTTTAAAGAGCCAGATGTATTTATGGTTGCTCCCAGGTTACTGCAGCACGATAGTCCTGTGCTCACTGTCTGCACCTGCTCCGAGCCCACGCAAAGTGGTTTCACTTGGCTTTCCCTCCGAGAGGGTCCAAGCGCAGGTCCCGGCCGGGCAGTAACTTGTTCCACTGCACAAACAGAGTGTGAATCCATCCTGAGCTGGGAAAAGGGAATTGTGTGTGCGTGTGTGCTTCTGTCGTTTCCCACTGAGCTGGTTTCGGACAGGGGAGAGGCTGGCATGGGTTGGTCACGTTGCTGAGAAGTCCCGTGCTGTGTGTGCGGCAGGGCCGCGGTCACCTGGTGTGGGGGATCCCAGCGCATCCCGCCTGGCTTTGGGATGTCACCACATTCCACACTCAGGAAGCGGCTTGTGAAGGGGGCTGCTGGAAAGCCCAAGGACAGACTGCCCAGGGCTCACGATGGAGGGGTGGCAAACGTTGGCACAGCGTGGCCAGGGTGCAGGGAGGGTGTTAGTCTGGATGCTCGGCGTGCTGGGAGGGCGATGGCATTCACCCCATCCTCGGGGCCGGCCCCACTCCATGCACTCGTGCCGCCCTCTGCTGTGTCTCATTCACCTGCTGCCACGTCCCCACCGAGCCAAAGACACCTTTTCTTGGTTTCTCAAGTCCTCCTGGCTGTTTGTGTTGCTGTGTGTGTCAGCACCCAGCGCTGGGAGCCGATATTGCACTGCTGCCTGCCCTCAGCAGTGCCCTGCAGTCTGCGGAGACACTCATTGTGCTCTGCTAATGATGATGGGGCAAATAGAAAATACCCCCAAGAAGGCTCTGGATCCACCTTTAGCTCACAGGCTTGGTGAGGCTGAGTCCCCCAGTGCTCCCCCAGTTCCCTGCAGCCTTTGTGTGTTTCTTGCCACAGTGCTCTCAGGTTGCAGCTTGCACTGCTCCCACACCCACCCCTGTTAAAAAAAAACCCTTTTTATTTTGACCTATAAATAACATTGAGAGCCAAAGACCACCCCCCCTCCCATGTGATGTGAATGAATTTGTCTAGGATGGAGGAGATGGGAAGTGTTTGAGCAGAATTAATAACCATGGGGCACTTGCAGGAGGCGAAATGAGAAACTTTGGGTCAGTCTTCTGAGTCTCTTTACGCCATTCCCAGCGGCTGTCACTCCATTCCCTGACACACATCCTGTGCCCTCTGGAAAGCAGCAGAGAAGAAATGAGCTTGTGAGAGATGTCACCTCTAGAAATGCTGAGATTCTTCCACGTGGGATTTAGAGCAGCATAATTTCTGTGTCCCAACACCATCCGAGGGGCCCCGGGACCCACGTTTTTTTCTAACACTTGTCTCCATATTCAGACTCAATCCCATCCCCGTTTTAGTTCTTCAAAGTGCAGCTGTAATCACTAACTGACTCCAGATTGAGAGCCTGGCTTTGGAGTCGTGGTTGAGGAGCAGCAGTGTTTCATCGTGGTGCCTTTTGGGTTTATTTTATTAGCTGCGAGTGACAGCACCGAAGAAAGAATTATCTCTGAGCTGGTCTTAGCCTGTAGCTGCCCGAGTTTCTCAAACCCCAGCTCTCCTGAGCCTGTGGTTTGATGGTGAATGACAGTGCATCGGAAGATACTAACCCGGGCCCCACGCAGAGCCCTCCCTTCTGCTCCATCCTTTGTGTGTGCACATCCATGAGGTTGGCTGTGGGAGCTGGGCTGCGTTTCTGAGGTGGGAGATGCTGCTGCTGCTCCCGGTCCCGGCGGTCTCAGTGCATGTGGGCTCAGGAGCTGCTTTCCAGCTCTTCCAGAAAGCTTGTCGAGCCTGTGCTGGAGGCTGGAGCCCGGGGGAATGCTGTGGCTGGAGGAAACGGGGAGAGCCAGGAGTCAGCCTGAGTGGCAGGGCTGTACTGCAGGAGACATCTCGGGGCCTTCAGATAGCAAAGAGGGTTCAGCAAGTGCCCGCCACTCCTTTGCGACAGGCTTCCTCCACAGACTTAGCATACTGCTGTTTTCTGTTTTAATTTTGATGTGCATGTTACAAGGCTGGCATGTCCACTTTTTATAACTGCATTATGGATTACTCATAGGTTGGAAACAGTGTTGCTTACCCATATTAACTTTCCCTGCTTGACGAGTATGTTTCCCCCCTCAACCCACCACCCTCTAACTCAGCACTAAAAATCATTCCTTGCTTGAGAAATGGACGTTTTCAGTGATTTCCACGATGTGTTAAATGACCTGTTCTCCTTGCTGCGCTGACCCCTGCGCGTGCAGGGCGCGTCCCGGTGCCGGGGGTGCTGTCCATGAGTCTGGGTGCCCTGGGAAGGTCTGTGCCTTCAGTGCTGATAGTGGCATGGAGAAGTTTTCAACCCATTGATACTTTGCCAAGATCGAGGGATGCCTCCCCTTGTTTCCCAAGACCTCTTGCAGCTGCTTTGTGCTTCTCTGCCCCGCGGCTCCAAAGCCAACCTGACTTTGGTGGGATTGGTGGCATCCTCCCCACAAGCACGTGCCCATGGCCCTGTTGGCTGGCGGGTGTGCTTGGAGCCCCACGGCCAGGTTGCTGGAGGAGCTTTCAGAGCCTCTTCCCCCCTTGGCAGCACAGTTTGGGGTTGCTGCCTCTGCACGGGTTTGCTGCTGGGTCTTGGTCACTGGCCTGGATGCGGCGGCCAAGGAGGAGCAAGGTTGGGATCAGCCACTCTCCGGGGGCTTGGGTGTCTCAGGAGCAGCTGGGACCGCTTGCACCGAGGCTTTGCGCACCAGCACGACCCTGGGGAAGGGCAGCAGAAGCTCCCGTGTCTGAGAGGCGACGGGAGATGGAGGGGCAAAGGGGCACTCACGTGGCGTTGGCTTGGGCTTCCAGCAGCCCCTTTCCACCCGGCTCTCAGAGGCATGCATGGGAGCGCCTGGCTGTCTCCAGCACCCACTGACACCTTCCTTCACCCTCTCTCTCTTCTCACAGCTCGCTGCCAGAAGAGAAAAGCAAAACAAGCTCTTCCTTCGAGCCTGGTCCGAAGCCGAGCGAGAAGCCGGATGCGGAGCAAGCGGAGCTGGACCCGGAGCAGAAGCGGAGCCGTGCTCGGGAACGCCGACGAGAAGGACGGTCCAAGACCTTTGACTGGGCCGAGTTTCGCCCCATCCAGCAGGCGCTGGTGCAGGAACGTGCCAACGCCGCAGACTCCTCCAGCGGTGGCTCGGCCGCCTTGCCCAGGGACACCGGTGCCGCCAACGCCGACCCGGGGGAGCTGGAGCGGGAGCGGGCGCGGCGGCGGGAGGAGCGGCGCAAGCGCTTCGAGATGATCGACGCCGTGGACGGGGCAGGGTCGGAAGAGGCACTGAGGATGGAGGTGGACCGGATCCTGCCCGGCCCGACCGACATCAAACCGCAGAACGTGCACGTGGAGATCGAGCAGCGCTGGCACCAGGTGGAGACCACCCCGCTGCGGGAAGAGAAGCAGATCCCCATCACGCCCCTGCACCTCGCCCACGCCGAGGACAGGGACGGGGGGCTGACGAAGCAGCACCTGACCACGCTGCTGGAGAAGGAGGTAAAGCGGTGTGTGGGATACAGGCTGTAGGAAGTCTGGGATAGGCTTGTAGTAGGGATGATGTAGGTCCAGTGGGATCTGGCAGGGCACAGATCCATGTCCGTTCCAGCTCGGCTCTGCCGGCAGCTCTCACGTTCCCACGGTTGCAGAAAGGGCTGTTCTTACAGCCTGGTTCTTCCTAACCCCCTCCCAGCCAACGCAGCCTGGCTTGTGTTGGTTGTGGGCACCCTATCTGATGAGATGGATAAAGTTGAGGTGTATCAACCAGTCCCCAAATTCAGGTTCCTGATCCTCTCTGCCTCTGCAGCTGTAGAGATCTGTCTGCAGTTACAAACTGCCTTGAGTTGTGGCACACGCCACAAAGGTTCCCTTTCTGTGGAGCCTACATCAAACAGACTTAGGATTTTAGGAAAAGGAAGGAGGAGACTCCACTCACTTGGAAGAGGTCCATGCCTGGGATAACAAAGGTGGTTGTTCCTTGGGATTAAGGAGTATTAACAGGAATGAAAGGGGTGCAGGCGTGGAATAACCAGGAGTATTGCGGAACTGAACTGGGCAGGGATTTGCTGGGATCATGCCTGGCATGAGCTGGTACCATTCATCCTTTGCCACAGTGAACTTTATGAATTACCCTAATGCATAACTTAGTTCTTTCAAGGGGGAGGGATTTTTCCTGGCAAAATGAAATCCTCATCCCAGAGCAGAGCAGAGCAGAGCGGCAGTGCCATCAAAAGCCCCGTTCATTCCGCTCTGTGTCCCGTCCAAGCCACCTGTTCCTTGTGGCCGAGCCCCTGCCCACTCCCTGGACGCTGTCTCTGTTTGTGCCCCTCCAGCTGGAGCAGAAGCAGAAGGAGGCCCTGGAGCTCCTGGAGCAGAACCGGCACCTGCAGGACCAGCTGAAAGTGGCGCTGGGCCGGGAGCAGAGCGCTCGGGAGGGCTACGTGTTGCAGGTAGGAGGGCAGGGAGGAGAGAGAGATCCAGCCTCCTGTGTGCCCGAGGGGGATCCCTGGTGGGCTTCAGTCTGCAACGTTCGTGGGGATATCCTGAGTGGCACAGAGACGTGGACCTCTGAGAGGGGTCCAAGAAATTTGACCTTCTGGCAAACATTGCTAATTCTGTAGCTTTACCAGAACCATCTGCTTAACAAAACCGCTGATCTGGGATGGGTAGGAGGTAGCATTACCTATTGGTGTTCCTGAGTGAAGACAAAACACAGCCATGGCAGGGAGATGGGACCTCAGTGAAGTCCACCTCTGATCCATCCCATACTGTGTTTGCCTCTGTGACAGCTGTCTCCCCCTTTCTGTGCCCCACGTGTTCCACTCAGGAAGTGGGGTGCACAGAAAGGCTTTCCAAGTGTCCTGTAGCCCAGCAGTTGCTCCTGACTGGGAATTGGGTGACAGTTACATGGGCAAACACGGCACATGCAGGTGAATCTCCTGGGCATGTTCCCCGCAGCCAGAGTGGGATTTGCACTGGGACAGCCTGGTGTCTTGGATCTCTTTGGTGGTTTCTTCCTTTACAAGATGCCTTTCCTCATCTAAGCCTAGAAATGTGTTTTGGAGGATCAGGCAGAAGAGATGGGATGGTCTCTTGGGAAGCCTTTCCTCCCGCCCTCCAAACAAAATGAACTTTTCCCAGCCCTTCCTTTGGGAACACCCATGCCCAGAGGAGCTGTGACACCCACAGGGCATCTTCTGTCTGCTGTCAGGGGTCCATGGGCGTGTTCTGTGCAGGGGCAACATTTTGACCTGCTCAAATCTACGTGACCAAACTGGCTGTGGATTGAAGTGCCACGTGCATGGCCAAAGGCTGCGCTCCTGTGGCAGGTCAACACCAAACCTTGGTCCTTATTTCTCACAGGAAAATTTCCCCTTGAAGGAGATGCACAGGCAGTGGAGCCAGCCCTGGGCGGGGGACATCTTGCCTTCCTTGCCCATGATCTCCCAGGAGGAGTTATTAATTCATTTATTTCTGAATTCTCTGAGCTGACAGTGCCTGCTTGGAGGAGTTCCATTTTCACTTGGCAGTGCTGGAAGAGTAACTAACTCCCACTTCCCTGGGGCAAAGGCATCTGACCTCCTGGAGCATGGAAAAAATCAGGGAATGGGGGTAGAAGCTGGATGCTGAGTCCACCATCAGATTGGCTGTGCTGAAATTGGCCACAGTGCCTCAGTATGAGGAGGGGTGGCACGAGGGGAAGTCTGCAGAGAGGCTGATCAGATCATTGCTGCAGTGACCCAAAGCTGGACCTGGAGGTTGGAGTGGGTTTTTGGAAGGGCTGGAGGATTTTTCCTGCTCCAGTCTGATTGTTCTGGGGATTTCCCTTGTGTTTCCTGGGAGCCAGAGGGATTAAAATCCTATTGTAGAAGGGAGTAACCCCACCAAACCCTGCTGTGGAGTCACTGAGGAAATTCTGCAGGCCCAGACTGCAGGCAAGCATCACAGCATAGTTTTGGACAAACCCTCAGAATTCCATGTGTCCCCCCTCCATCATGGCTAGTTTTAGGGAGGTTCCTACGTTTCCTAAGGAGAGGGATGATGGAGGAGACTGACTGCTGCCAGCCCATCCCTCCTCAGCTGCCTGGGCTACCAAGCCCATTTCACGAGGCAGCCACTGACACCCAGCCCATGCATGTGCCGTGCACTGAAGCCTCTCCGGACTCGTGTAACCCCTCTCTTTGCTCTGGGCTTCCTCAGGACCCCAACTCAGATCCCTGCTGGGAGAAACACCGGGGGCTCCTGCTCCTCACAAACAGAGCAGAGCTATCCCCCAGCTCTGGCCACGACGGGTGGGAAGGGGGCACCTACTAACCAGTCCCAGGCGGATGTTCTTGCATGTTTTTGGTGTAAAGCATGAAATTTAACTTAACATAACTGAGTGTCACATCTGTGGGCTTTCCTTATCAGCAACCAGAGTACAGCAAGGCAGGCCAAATTCCCAGGCTTAACGCTGTGCTTCTCTCGCCTCTTCCTGTCTGTGTATTTCATTTTTTTTTTAAAGATACATAATTTCTGTCGCCTTTTGCATGACGCTTTCTGTGAGTTTTCTTTTTGCATGCTCCATTGCTTTGGTTTGAATCTCACAAAGGTTGGTTTCTTTCGTTTTTACATTCTCATCACACCTTTTCCCTCCCTCCACTTGTCGGGCTTTTTATTTTGTCCTTTGTTGGTTTATTTTATTTTGCAGGTAGAGAAATTAGATCCTCCCTAGCCTTAAGCTTTAGTGTAACAGCATCTCTCTAATGCGTTGAGCAGCCACTCAGTCCTGTTCTGCAGGCACAGAAATGACATCGCCACCGCAGCTGGCCCGTGTCCCTGCGTTTGGGTGGGATGTGATGTCATTTGCTGTCACCTCACTTTCTGTTGTTGCTTTTGGTTGGTAGGACTGTGTTACCTGAACTGTGCACTTTTTGTTTCACAACCAAACAAACAAACCTGCTAAAAAAAAAAAGCAGCTCCTTTCTCCTCCACCTTGTTCCATCCCCTCCTCCCCCTCATCCTTCCCATTTTTTTCTTGTCTGTCC
Organism: Grallaria varia; assembly: GCA_013396735.1. Lineage (NCBI taxonomy): Eukaryota > Metazoa > Chordata > Aves > Passeriformes > Formicariidae > Grallaria > Grallaria varia. The sequence goes on along the minus strand of VWZG01009826.1, from coordinate 91,105 downwards.
GTCTCTGTTTTACTGCTGGTGTTTCTGTTTCATTGTTTTTTGGTTCTGTTTGAGTTTGGGTTTATTTTCTTTTTTTTCCTTTTAGCCTGTTACTGTACAGCTGTTTTGATGTCGTGGTCAGTGTTTTCTGTTACTGGAAAGCAGTTGTTGCTCATTACAAAAAAAAGAAAAAAAAAAAAAAAGAAAAGGAAAAAAAAAAAAAAACAAAAACCAAAAAAGTTGGTTAAACCAAACAAATTGTGCCAAGAACAAATCATCCCAATTGGAGCATGTGGGTAGCAGCCAAATCGCTGCGAGGAGCTTTTCCATGGCCTGCCTGGCCAGAGGTGTGACACTCAGAAGGGAGAGCCAAGAGTGTTACTAATCTAGTATTTAATCAATTTTTTTAAAGACCGAGGTGGCCGCCTCGCCATCAGGTGCCTGGCAGAGGCTCCACAAAGTCAACCAAGACCTCCAAAGCGAGCTGGAAGCCCAATGCCAGCGTCAAGAGGTGATCAATCAGCAGATTCAGTCGCTGAAGCGCAGCTACGCCGAGGCCAAGGACGTGATCCGGCACCACGAGGCCGAGATTCAGAGCCTGCAGGCGAGGCTCAGCAACGCGGCGGCCGAGCTCTCCATCAAGGAGCAGACCCTGGCCAAGCTCAAGAGCGACCTGAGGAGTGAGAAGGAGAAGGCCAAAGAGCAGCTGGAGGAGTGGCAGCACGGCGAGGCCGCGCTCAGCTCCCAGCTGAAGGCCAGCGAGCAGAAGCTGAAGAGTGCGGAGGCTCTGCTGCTGGAGAAGACCCAGGAGCTGCGGAACCTGGAGATGCAGCAGGCTCTGCAGAGGGACCACCAGAAGGAGGTGCAGCGGCTCCAGGACAGGATCACGGACCTCAGCGGGCAGCTGAACGCCAGCGAGCAAGCGCGGGTCCTCATGGAGGAGAAGCTGCAGAAGAACTACGAGGCTTTGCTGGAGAGCTGCGAGAGGGAAAAGCAGGTTTTGATACGGAGTCTGAAGGAGATGGAGGACAAGGCCAACGAGTATGAGAACCAGCTGCAAGACAGCGAGCAGCAAATGGAGATCCTGCAGAAGGAGAAGCTGAGCGCCAAGTTCGAGGGCAGCGAGCTGGTGCACCAGCTGGAGGAGCAGCTGGCGATGAAGGAGGCCAGCATCCAGAAACTCGCCGAGCACATCACAGAGCTTGAAAGGGAGAGGGATCAGATCAAATGTCGGTTCCATGAGCTCATGAATCAGGTCGCTGAGTCGGATAATGAAGTTGCAAAGCTACAAGCGAAGTTGAAAATGGAAGAGACCAACTACCACAATCTGGAGCAGTCATTGGAGGAGGTGTCAGATCAGTTCCGGGGTGTGCAGGAGGTGCTGAAAGAGAAAGAAGAAGAGCTGAGGCACGTTAAGGAAATGCACTTGAGAATTGTGGAGAAGAAAGACCAAGATCTCAGTGAGGCTTTGGTTAAAATGGTTGCTTTAGATAGCAGTTTAGAGGAGACTAAAGTAAAGCTAAAGGCCAAGGAGGAGGCTTTAAAGAAATTAGCTAGTGTGGGCACAGGTCCATGTGCTGAGGCGGCAGAAGACCTTGGCCCCAGTCTCGAGGCTGACGAAAGTCATCCATCCCAACTGGGGCAGGCTCTGCAAACTCAGGATGTCCTCCCAGCTCTGACTCATGCACTGAAGGAGGAGGAGGATGAGGTTCTTGAGACCAGCCAGAGGCAAGTGGAGGAATTCGACTCCCCATCCAAAGCTGTAGAACTCCAGGACCAAGAGGTGGTTCAGAAAGCCTTAGCAAAGCCTGATGTTGGAATCATGGGGGCCAAGAGGCAAAGGATCCGTTTCTCGAGCATCCAGTGCCAAAAATACATCCATCCCGATGGAACAGAGAAAAACTGGGCAAGCAGTACCTCTTCAGACACGAGCCAGGACAGATCGCTGTCTGAGGAAAGCATGTCCTCAGAGCCAGCTCTGGGTTACCTGCCCTCAGGGACAGGCGACTCAGAGACTTACCTCTCCATCATCCATTCCCTGGAAACCAAACTGTATATTACAGAGGAAAAACTCAAAGATGTAACGATGAAGCTGGAAAGCCAGCATGGCCATAACCAGGAGACGCTCATCGCCCTCCACCACCAGTGGGCCAGCACGGAGTCCCAGCTGCGGGAACAGCTTCAGACCAGCTTGTCCCAAGTCAGTGCTTTGATCTCACAGCTGGAGAGCGAGAGGCAGGAGAAGTTCAAGCTCATAGAAGGTCACGTCAGCGAGCTGGGAGGTTTCCAAATGAAAAACGATCAAGCACTGACTTGCTTAGAGAAGTGCAGAGAGCAACTAAGATCCTTGCCCAGATCAGGTGAGGAGAAAGAGGGTGACTTGTTCCTTGTTACTCTGTCCAGCATGGAAACAACCTTATCAAACGCAATCCAAGCCTTGAGCGGGGCGCCAGTCCCATTGGAGTGTCAGCAGAGTGAAAGCCTTATCACAGAAAGCCCTGCCCCAGAGCGAGGGGATCTGGGAGACAAGGAACACGTCTCCAAGGAGCAGCAAGTGGAAGTGTTCGATGCCAGCCAGCTGAGATGGCTTTCTGAGAGGGTGGCATTTGAGGCCTCTCTCATCAACCAAATAGCAGAGTCTTTGAAAAGTGCAAGCTCTGAGATAGGTCAGCTTCTGAGTGAGATCCAGGGAACAGCCGAGTTGGTTCTGTTGGAGCCGGCGAGTGTTTCTCATACAGCCGTCGATTTGGCTGGCGTCCTGTCTAAGAAGCTGCTGCTGGAAGGGGAGTTCTGGAGCCAGGTGGAGGAGCTGAGAGTGCACTTAAGCACCAGAGAAGGAGAAGCTGAGGGCAAAACAGAGACAAGTTTGGGGTTTTCCCAGTGTTTTCTCAGTGCTGTAGCAGATGGTACGTTGATCAAGGCAGAACTTGGGTTTGTCGCACAAAAAATGAGAGAATCTTTTCACCAGAGATTAAAAACAATTGAAGAAGACCTCCATAATACCAAAACAGCTCTCCAGCAGCACAAATGCATGTTGGAGGAGATCATCAAAGCCTACAGGACTCCTGAGTTTGACAGGGTTATGCACCATATTTCTGAAGCGCTTGAAATACAAAAAGATGCTTCAGAAAGAACCCAAATCTCCTGGGATGGGAGCCGTCCCAGGATGGTGCCGTGCCAGGAATTAGCCAAGGTGGAGGAGACTGGCAGCATGCCAGACCGTAGTAGTGGAGCTCTTGTTTCCATTCAGGAAGATCTTGCCCAACAACTAAAGGACAAATCCAGTGTTCTGAAGGAGATATCCGTTGCCTTACTCTCTCTGCCTCCCGAGGAGGCAACGAGAGACTGTCAAAAGCTCCTGAAGATATCCCAGGGTCTTTCCTACCATGCGTGCATGGGAGACCTGGGGCGGTATTCCTCGTTGTTAGTCCACGATGCAATTGTTCAGGCTCAGGTTTGTTACGCCGCTTGCAAGGTCCAACTGGAGCACGAGAGGGAGATGAAGTCCTACAAGGAGTCCTTGCAGAGCATGGATGCGCTGTGCCAGGAGCGCGTGAAGACGGTCGCTCTCCTGCGGGATGAGTACGAAGAGCTGCTGAGGAAGCAGCAGGGTGAGTACAGCGAGGTGATCTCCATGCTGGAAAGGGAGAACGCCGATCTCAAAGCAAAGGTGTCCCAGCTGGACAGCCAGCGGAGGCTCTTGGAGGAGGAGGAGCATAAACACAGCAAGAGCTTGAGCGAGCTCCAGGGGCGGTATGAGGAGGAGATTCGGAACGTGATAGAGCAGCTCAACAGGACAGAGGATGCTCTGAAGGCCGAGAGGACCGAGGGCCTCAACCAGCTGGATGCCATTGTCCGTGACAAGCAGAATATGGAGCAGTATCACCTGGAGCAGATGCAAACACTGGAGGAGAAGTTCCAGGCCAAGATCAAGGAGCTGCAGGTCATCCACAGTGAGGAGCTGCAGGCACTGCAGGAGCACTACAGCCAGAACCTGCAGCGCCTGCAGGAGACCCTTGACGAGTACCAGAGGCAGCACCCAGAGGTGTCCTCCACGTTGGTCCCGGGCGGTGGGGACACCTGGGTGGCCCCCGAGGCGGGTGGCACCGGGCAGGACTCCAGCAGTGACCTGGACTCCATGCATGGCCTGAGGGAACGCATCCAGGAGCTGGAGGCCCAGATGAACATCATGAGGGACGAGCTGGAGAACAAACATCTGGAAGGGAGCGCTTCCACCTTGAGGGAAAAATACCAGAAAGACTTTGAAAACTTAAAGGTCTTGCTATGTTTTAACGCTGCATGCTTTCTGCTTCTGAGTGTGTGGGAGGGCATGTGTGGTCCTGGGGCTTGCTTGCATCCCCCAGAAGAGCCACTGTGCCAAAGCAAGCCCAACGGTGTTAGGCCGGCCTGTGTAAGGTGTGGCACTTCCTTTTCCCCATGCTGAGGTATTCTAAATGCATTGCTGAGGGCTTGGGAGGGTGGATTTTTGGAGGTGGTTTCTGTGTGGAGAGGGAGAGTTTCAAAGCAGCTCGATGACATCACGCTCTCTCCTTCTGCACGAAGCCCACAGTGTTTCTCCTTGTACCTGAGGCGTACATTTTGGTTGTGACTTCCCTTTAAAAGCATTCCTCGATTCTGTCTTTCCCAACCTGATCAAATCTCCAGTCTGTCTCTGCTGCCTTCAAAAAAACACGGGATGAAATGGGAACTCGATGCTTTCAAAATGTGTGTTCCCGGGGAAAGTAGCTGCGAGCAGATGCCCAATTCTGTCGCAGAGCAAAGCTCTGCAGGAGGCTGTGAGGACCCTGCTGCTGGTGGACACACCGAGTGTGTACACAACAAACAGGGACCCTGCTGGTGGTGGACACAGCCAGTGTGTACACAACAAACAGTGCACAGTGACAGGACACCCAGGTGAGGTGCAGAGAAACCCACTGGCAACGAAATGCCACTGCTCAGATTGCTCCGCCACTCAGACCGGCTGTATAACTGGCCTGAGATGGTCCAGCATCTAAGAAAAACCTCCTGGGTTTGGTGTTTTGCTTTTCATAGGAGAGCATTCCCGGGTAGGAAGTGAATTTAGGGTGGTAGAGGCCTCCAGCAGCACCAAGAGAGGCTGCCAGGTTGGAGAGGAAACTGAAAGGGCAGCGATTCAGAGGTGGTGCTGGTGTGGCTTTCATGGAGTCAGACAAATGTGGAAGAACTTGCTTCCAGCCATGACTGCCAGCACACATTTGGGCTTGGGGGTAAAGCTCCAGCCCAAACCTGGCTTTAGCCCGGGGGGTGCAGTGGTTCTGCTGTGCCCCATCAGAGTGAAGTGCTGGTGGTCACTGAATGCTCTCTCCTCCCTCTTAACTCTTAGGAAGGAAAATCCCTTCTTGACCCCCTGCTCAGGCTTCCCACTGCCAGAGGGCAGGGTTAGATGGGATAATGGGAAGGAATTCTCCCCTGGGAGAGTGGGCAGGGCCTGGCACAGGGTGCCCAGAGAAGCAGTGGCTGACCCTGGATCCCTGGAAGTGTCCAAGGCCAGGTTGGACGGGGCTTGGAGCAACCTGGGCTGGTGGAAGGTGTCCCTGCCCATGGCAGGGGGTGGAACGAGATGAGCTTTAAGGTCCCTTCCAACCCAATTCCCAACTGTGATTCTATGAGATGCTGGTTTGTACATGTTCAAATCTGAATTTATAGCAATGCATTTACAATGCATCAAATAGTGAATCTGCAGCCAGACCTACCAGGGGAGTGTTCACCTTTTTCCTCCAATATTAGAGGTGTTTCAGGAGTTGGACTCTGCTCCTTATGGATCCCTTCCAAGTCGGCATTTTCTGTGATTCTGGGTGTAATGAAGAATCCTGCAGGGCTGCTTCAGTCAGCCAAGTGCAGGCAGGTTCTGGCACTGAATTAGGAGTTTAAAAAAAAAAACAAAACAAGGCTGAGAAAGTGAAGAATACCTTGGCCTTAAAACTTAAAGGGGAGGGGAAAAACCACTGGAGCTGAAAATTGGGACTGAGGATGGCAGAGGTTACAGAGCATTAGACAACAAAGGGGTGCTGAGGGTGTTTGTTAATGAAGGTCAGTGGTGTTGGACTGTCCTGAGCAGTTTTGTTAGTGGGGGAGTGAATTTGTCCCCTGTCAATTTCCCATGGGGTTCCAGAGGTCCCTAGGTGACAGTTCTCACTTCCCCTGGAACACACCGGTGTTAATCAAGAAGGAATCCATTGAAATCAGGGAATAAAGCCAGGCTGTGACATTGAGAAGGAGAAAAGCCCGGTGCAGTGCTTGGCATCAGGTTTGTCCCTAGCTGTCTGATGGGGCTCAGCACCTTGTCCTCAGCGTGTGCCCCTTCTCTGCTCGTGGCTTGGGCCTGCCGTGGCTTTGCTGGTCCTGCCTCTGTCCTGCGGCCGGCCGTGTGTCCCTGCTGTGCTTGGGCTGGCAGCTGAGCTGGCAACAGGCTGTGCCATTTGTCTGCTGCACGGGCAGGAACGGGGGCTGTGCCAGGGGCAGAAGGGCCAGGCTGGAGTTCAGGATCTCGCCCCTGATTGCTGGGGGTCATGGCCTTGTCCTGGCCTGAGTTCACTTCTATTAATTCAAATAGCAAGTAATTGCCCCTGCATCGTTTGCAGCAATTCTCTGTTGGGAATTAAGGTCCTGTTGCTGTCACATGTCATCTGCTTCCACCCAGAGGCGGCTGCTTAAAACCAGGCATTGAAAAGAGAGCAGAAGGGGCACAGAAGGGTTTTTTTGTTGTTTTTTTGACATATATCTGCATTCCCCAACCAAGTCTGCCCCCAGACCTACCCCGTGCTTCCCTTTCACCGGAGCTGTCAGGGTCGAGCAACTGCAGGAATAAGCCCTGTCCTTGCAAAGTCCATCCTCCCCCAGGGCTAGGGAAGGAGAAGATCCATGATGGAACTCGAGAGCTGACCTACCTGCTGGCATGTGGCTCCTGGTGGGCTCACCACTTCTGTGACCCCGGCCCTGCGCTCCCGGGCAAACCCCCTTCCCCTCGTCCCTTTGCAGGCAACATGTGAGAGGGGCTTTGCAGCCATGGAGGAGACACACCAGAAGAAGATTGAGGACCTGCAGCGGCAGCACCAGCGGGAGCTGGAGAAGCTACGGGAGGAGAAGGATCGCCTGCTGGCAGAGGAGACAGCTGCCACCATTTCAGGTGCAGGGACAGGTCGGAGGGTCGCCCGCAGTGGGGACACAGGGATGATGTTTGCTCCACAGAGGAGCAGAGCAGGGATGGGATGAGGGCTGGTTGGAGAAGCAAAGGGAGATGGGAAAGGGCTGGTGGGCCCATCTCCTGGTCCTTATCCAGGTTTGGTGCCCCTCCCTTGGCTGATGCACAGTCTGATCTGTTTTCTGTTCCAACTCAGAAAGGCATTAGTCATTCCTGTAGTTAATTTATTGCCAATTCCACCCTGACTTCATTCTTCGGTGCCCCAGGGAGTGTTAAAATGCTGGAGCTCAGGCTCTCTGCATTAGGAGTCCCACAGTGCACAAATCAACGTGTGGACTAGGCAGTCATTTGGACTGTATGAAAAAGTGGGATTTGCAGAACCCCAAACACAGACAAAAGGGGCTGTGATGCAGTGGGGGGTTCGGTGGGATCATTCAGGTTTTGTTCCTTTAGAAAACGAAAGTCCAAACCCCTTGCCTGGGGTGGAGGGTGGCGGGTGTTAACGCTGTGCTGTCCCACGCAGCCATCGAAGCCATGAAGAACGCGCACCGGGAGGAGCTGGAGCGAGAGCTGGAGAAGTCCCAGCGCTCCCAGATCAGCAGCGTCAACGCCGACATCGAGGCCCTCCAAAGGCAATACCTGTAAGACCATCATCGTCCTCCGTCTGTCACTGTCTCGCAGGGAGATCCTGGGTGTGGGAGACTTTTCTGTCCCGTTTGATTTTGGCAATGAGTTGGGGCGGACCTGCCATTGCAGGGACCTCTTGCTTCCCCACCCAGCTGCACCCACCAGAACCTCCTGGTCGCCCATAATCTTTCAGTCTCCAGGTCAGTGTTCCCACATTACCCAAATTCAGCTGCTTTGTGGTCACCAGAAGTAGCAGATGTGCAGCCACCAGCGCTGCTGTTCACGCAGCTGCAGCAGGAGGGTTGTACAACCAGATCTACCAGGCGAGGAGGAAGCGTTGAGCTTTTCTTGGCAAGGCTGTCCAACCATGGGAGCTGAGCAGAGCTTGATGCATCTGTATAAAGTGTGCAGGTGTGCAAATACACCTGGTCCCGAGTGCCCAGAGCAAACTTAGAATCACAGCTGGGAATTGGGTTGGAAGGGACCTTAAAGCTCATCTGGTTCCAAGCCCCTGCAGGAGGAGGGACGCCTTCCACTATCCCAGGTTGATCCAAGCTCCATCTAACTTGGCCTTGGACACTTCCAGGGATGGGGCAGCCACAGCTTCTCTGGGCAACCTGTGCCAGGGCCTGCCCACCCTCACAGGGAAGAATTTCTCATAGGCAGATTTTGATAGATCTCATCTCAGTTTGTGGAAACCTGGGGAAGTTCTGCCACTTAACCTCTGGGAGAATGACCTCCCATCCCCTTTGGTGCCTGAGCACCGCTCTGCCAGGAGAGGGAAGGGTTGACTCACTCTGGGCTTGAGTTATTTCCCAAAAGGAGTGTGCAATCCTCATCCTCAGTGCTTGGATCCCTGTTGGGTTGTCCCAGGATGCCGAAGGAAGAGTGGGCATGGTGGGTTGTGTGTGCGGAGAGGGCACTACCCCGGGTGTGTTCCGCAGGGAGGAGCTGCAGTCGGTGCAGCGGGAGCTGGAGGTGCTTTCGGAGCAGTATTCACAGAAGTGTTTGGAGAATGCCCACCTGGCGCAGGCGCTGGAGGCTGAGAGGCAGGCCCTCCGCCAGTGCCAGCGGGAGAACCAGGAGCTCAACGCCCACAACCAGGTGAGGGTGCCCGCCGTGCCCGGGGCAGCCGGCGCAGGTGACGTTGGGCTCTGCCCCGAGCCCCGGCCCTGCTCCCCTTTCCCACAACTTGTCTCTTCCTCCCTCCAGGAGCTGAATAACCGCCTGGCTGAGGAGATGACACAACTGCGGAGCCTGCTGATGGGGGAGGGCGGGGGAGAGGCTGCTGGGTCGCCTCTCACACAGGGCAAGGACGCCTACGAGCTGGAGGTGAGCTCTGCCACAGCCGTGCCGAGGGGCACCAGGGTGGGCACTGTGGCCCCTGGGAGCCACCCCGTGTCACTGTCACAGCCAGCTGTCCCTCCCACACGGCTGGTCAGCACCGCTCATCGTGGGCTGCGATGGGGCCAGGAGGTTTTGGGCTCCTGAATTTCCCTTCTCGCCGTGTGGAGGGAGACACTCGCTCTGCAGCCCCTGCTTGTGCCCGGGGTCCAGTCTGCACAGGGCAGTGGGCACCAGCTGAGGGCTGGGCAGGGAGCACCTCAGGGGTGTGAGATTGGGCAGGTTCCCAAGGGATTTGGGAGGAATGCTCTCACATCAGAAGACGGGTGAACCAGAGGCTTTGTGGGGCTGAGCCTCCGACCCTGGCTCGGTTGTCACCGGGCACAGCGGGCGAGCATCTCGGGATCAAACTGCCTTTGCCTGGGTGGAAAACTCGCTGGTTTTGTTCCCACAGGTCCTGCTGCGGGTCAAAGAATCTGAAATCCAGTACCTGAAGCAGGAGATCAGCTCCCTCAAAGACGAGCTGCAGACAGCACTGAGGGTAATGGCAGGGATGGTTCTGCAAATCCTCCTACCGTGCTCTGCTCCTGCCTGTGTGTGTGCGCTTAGATTTCAGCCCACTTACACTCAGATTTGAAACAATATTTAATTTTTCCCCTGAATGGAATTCAGTACCCATTTTGCTGTCATCAGTAAAGCACTCCACTGTGACTGTATCAATTTAGGCCTTACCCCACAAAGGAGGCAGTGTGGGAAAACATCCCCTTTAGAGTGATTTCCCCATTTTCTGTCACATCAAATCAGATTTAAATGGCAAAAATAATCACTGTTAAGAGATCTTCCCAGCCTCGCAGCAGTGGATCTGGTTTGTTCTGGACAAGCCAAGGCCATTTCTGGGAATTCAGCTTGAATTCTGTGTCTTGGCTGAAATCAAAAGCCACAAAGAGCCCTGTAGCTGAGGGGGCTGCGTGCACGGGCAGCGCTGTGTGCTCGCCGTTGGCTCCCAGCTTTCCTCCTCCCTAAATCCCATGGTCCTGTGTCGCTGTTGGAAGCAGCTTCGAGGGTGTGTGTTGCCCCAGCCAAGCATTTCTCCTGCTGCCGGCTCTTCTTCCGTTGGCATTTGCCAAGCTCCTCTTGGGTGCATCCACAAACCCCTCGGCCCCAGCTGTCTGTCTGGCTCCAGCGGGTTGTTCTTGTTCCCTTGCCAGGATAAGAAATACGCCAGCGACAAGTACAAAGACATCTACACGGAGCTGAGCATCGTGAAGGCCAAGGCAGACTGTGATATCAGCAGGTTGAAAGAGCAGCTGAAAGCAGCCACAGAAGCTCAGGGAGAGAAATCCCCTGTGAACACCACTGTGTCGGGATATGGTCAGTCCTCCTCCGGCAGCTCTGAGTAGTCCTGGGGGTCCCAAGCTAACGTGTGCATCCTGCAGTAGTGGGTCTGAGTGTAGGACTTGGCCTTCTGGCCCACAGATGGGAAGCTGATGGGCTTTGAAAGCCTTCTGGCATATTGCAGCAGGAAAACCTCGTGATGCAGAGGGGGCAGAGACCCCCCAGAAGCCCCCTCTGCCCTTAGGGCAGCGCTGCTTGAGCCAGGCTCATCAGGACACTTGCCCTGGCTGGGAGGGCAGATGAGCCCCAGCCCTGTCCTTGCAGGATTGCAGTGGGCACCAGGCTAACCCCACTTCTTTTGCTTCTTCCCAGATATTATGAAATCAAAAAGCAACCCCGATTTCTTGAAGAAAGACAGATCCAGTGTTAGCCGGCAACTAAGGAATATCAGGTCAAAGGTGAGCTCAGATCTCCTGCCCAGTGGGATGGGAGTGGGGAATGCCCACATTACTCTCCAGTGGGGGTCCCAGGTGGGAAGAAATCGATAGAGGAAGAAAACTGAGGATTTCCCAGTGAGCAGTGCTAGCCTGGATGGTCTTTGACTGCAAAAGGACTGACTGTGCAGCCAGGCAGGGCCTGGTCCCCCACTCCTGGCCCTTCTGAGATGGAGGTGTGAAGCTGCTCTCTGCTTGGAAAAAAAGATTAAGTTCACCCTGTTCTTTGGTCTTTCACAGGAGGACTATCTCAGTATTTGCTCCCTGTTTTCAGTTGAAATTCAGGTGGAAATGTGCACATCATTCTAGGTTTTAGTGTTCATCACTGCAAGAGTTTTGGTCTTTCTGTGTGCCAACAATGCCTTGGTCCTGGGCATATTTGCCACACGCTTTGCTTGTGTGTTAACATGGTGCAGATGGCCCTGTGCTTCTGTTGCCCTTCTGTGCTCGCTGCTGGTCCCAAAGCCCAGTGATGCTGTGCCAAGCTCTCCTTGGCAGCCAGTTCCATCATGTGGGACCACGGGGGTAAAACGGGGCAAATAATGCTGCTCAGGAGTCAGCATTGAACACTGATCTGTTGGGAGAAAGGTCAGCATGAGCAAACCTGCCTTGCCTCTCACCTGGTGTCTCATGCTGATGTTTGAAGTCGTTGGGCCCTTGCAGGAGGGGCAAAAGGCTTCCAGCTCGGTGCCCATGTGGGGAAACAGCAGCTCCTCAGCTTGGGGTGTCTGCGCTGCACCCGGTGAACACAGAGAGACATCTGCGTGCATTGCGGGGCAGCCCAGACCTGCTGGGCCAGTCTGATGTTGGGTTTCCCTTCACCACTTCAACTGGAGTCTCTTTTTGTGTGGTCCCCATGTGTGTTGCTCGTTGGGGAAGGAGGAGAGGAGAGGAGAGAGCAAGCCCGGGCTGTGCCTGGGCGCTGTCGCTGCGGGTTGGGGGCTGGGGCTGCACCAGCGCCACTGCACCTGGCATTTATGAGCCTCTTCTTCTCTTTATTTTGCTTTTTCCCTCAACAGTCCGTTATTGAGCAGGTCTCATGGGATAACTGAAATGAACCCGAGTCCAGGTTCCCTGCCACGTAGGTAAACCAGCCGGCGCCCGCCCAGCGACGCAGCTGCCCACGGGAGCGGCCCCGACTCTTGCATGCCCTGCTCACACCTCCATGGCAAACCACAGCCCTCCTTCTCTTGATGACTGACTGACCCCTTTATTTGCGGCTAATTCTTTTCCTGGGGGAGGCGGAAGGGAAGGGAAGGGAAGGGAGGAGGCAGTGTGCCCAGGATCCGTGTGGAACGTAGTCTCTCTGGCTTTTCCCTGGGGAATGTGGCTCTCTCGTCTTCCTGCTCCTCCCACCCTCTCCAACACAGCTCACCGACCAACACGGAGAGCACTGGGATGTGCTGGGGCACCTTCTCCTGGTTGCTGTGTTGGGAGCGTGGGGCACTGGGTGTGCATGCCTGAATGACTCTGCATGCCTCAGACTAAACTCCAGCACTGTCCACGTCTCGTAGGAGAACACCCCATTTGCTGTCAGCCAGGTGAAGGAATGGTCAGGGATGGCTGTAAGAGCATTTCCCCCAGCGGTCCAGAGCATGGAAAATAGTGTGCCCCCCATCCCCTCAGAGGGGATGTCTTGGGCTGCCCTGAATTTCCTGTACCCATAATTTGCTGCATCTTTATGTTGATCTGTGCCTGAGCAGGAGCCTTCCTTGCCCAGTAACCTCTTCTTCCTGCTCTCCAGTCTTCTTCCAGCCCCTGGTGTTCGCCCAGCTGTTCTCCATCCCTTGGCACTGCACGGGCATCCCAAAGAGTGGCTTCCAAACTCATCCAGGAAGAGGAGGGAGCTGATGAGCAATGAGGCTACCCCTAACGAGCCAGTTATCTCCATTAACTGGAGCAAGAGTTCAGTTTACTGGCCTGTGGCAGAGACTGAGGTTGGAGCACCTGCAGAGGCAGTTGAGAGGAGAGGGGAGGGGAGCTCCCAGCGTGGTGGCACTGGGGTGGCTGGAGAGCCTCAGGAAGTCTGATGGAGGATCCCTTTATCACAGATATCATCCCACATTAGTCTCACTTCATCAGGCTCCCCTCATGAGCAACTCAAATGGGTTGTGAGACTGCCTGGGGGCTGAATTTGCTGGAATTTGTACCGTCAGGCAGAACAGTCTAATGATTCCTGGTGTCTCCTTCCATCTACTCAGAAATCAGAGGCACGAACTGGAATGCACGGGTTGCTCCCATTTAAAGAGGCCCAAAGTAAACTTCCCTTAGGAAGTGTGTGCTCAGAGACACCTCCCGGGAGACTCTGCTGCCCGTTGGAAAGAAAGCATGGAGCATTTGGCAATTCAGTCCAACTCAGCACTTTCATTTCCGTGCTGCCTGGCAAAGCCGTTCTGAGTTCGTGGGTCTGTGGGAGGAAAAGCATTTCCAGAAATACAGTAACCATGGGAATCTGCACAGCCTTGGGGCAAGTTTGTCATGGAGTCCTGCCTCGATAAACACATGGAGAAAAAAAAAAAATCAGCCCAAAAAACTAACCTGCTGCTGTGATTGAACAGTCCTGTGGCACCACGGTCAGGGAAGGGAAAAGGAAAAGGAGATGGCTGCCTGCTAGTAGGATCATGGAGTCCCAGAATAGTTTGTGTTGGAAGGGATCTTAAAAATCATCCAGTTCCAGTCCCCTGCCATGGGCAGGGACATCTTCCACCAGCCCAGGTTGCTCCAAGCCCCGTCCAGCCTGGCTTTGGACACTTCCAGGGATCCAGGGGCAGCCACAGCTTCTCTGGGCACCCTGTGCCAGGGCCTGCCCATCATCCCAGGGAAGGATTTATTCCTAATATCCCATCTAACCCTTCCCTCCTAGGCAGTGGGAAGCCATTCCCCCTTGTCCTGTCCCTCCATGCCCTTGTCCCAAGTCCCTCTGCAGCTCTCTTGGAGCCCCTTTAGGAACTGGAAGGGCTGTAAGGTCTCCCTGGAGCCTCCTTTCCTCCAGGCTGAACAATCCCAATTCCCTCAGCCTTTCCTCATAGGAGCTGAGTTCCATCCCTCTGGTCTGTGCCTTTGAAGGTGCCAAGTCTTGGTCTGTAAAGCAAATAATATTCCAGCTGCAGAGTGAATTCCTTGTGAGTTCCAAGGAACAGGCTGGCAGGCAGCACTGTGGGGTGGGAGCAGGCAGCTGCCTGTCCCAGAAGTGGGGCACGGAGGGGCAGAACCCTGGCTCTGGAGATGGTTTTTAGGGCGGTGTCTGTGCCACCTCATCCCCAGCAAGCAGGGACAACTCCTCTCCCGGTGCTTTGCTCCCCTGCATCTCTCATGCCACAGGCTTTGGGCTGCAGGAAGGAGGCAGCCTGGCTTCAGGCTGGTGCGTCCCCTTGGGCTGGTTTCAGCTTGGAGCTGCTGTACAGGAGTCAAGCAATTTGCTTCTGGGTTTCTGCCCCTCTCATTGCTGTTCTCCTGGGCCCCCACACGTAGGTGAGGGATTTCACAATTCCAAGTGCCGAGGGTTGGCAGGGCTGGCCTGTGTTGTAGTCTGAGTGTTGTGCCTTGAAATGCGGATGCTGCATCTGAAGTCGATCAACCGTCACACCCTGCCAGACCTGAACAGCATTTAGGAGTCCTCTGTCTAACCCTGGGCAGTCAAGGCAGTTTTGGCTTGGGATCATCCCAGGGTGGGATTAGAGAGGGGTTGGAATGGCCCTCTGGCAGCCAGTTTTCAGAGTTCCTGGAGCAAATCCTGCCTTGCCCAGAGCCAGGACCGTGCCCGTCGGTGCCCCAGAGGTGTGGGAGGCAGGGAAGGACCAGCGTGCAGGTCCTGCTCAGCATCCTGGGGCTGTAGTGCACCAAATCCCAGCTGCACCCGAGGCTCCCGCGGTGCCGGCGCCCTGCTGGCATTGCCCCATCGGGCGGTGCCCTGCTGTGACCCCCCCTTTGCCCCGGGGGTCACTTCCAAGCCAGCTAATCCCGCTTGCCGCATGGTGTGTGCCTCTCATTCGCTTCTGCTCCGTCGCCTGGTTCGTTGCAGTCTCACCCTCTCGTTCGGCACCATCCGCCAGTAACCGCCCTCCATAACCGTGTGTTTTCTCTCAGCATGTCCCACTAATCCCCTCTCCCAGGAGCCCAGCCCTGCGCTGCCAGGCCCCTCTGCCTCGGCGGCGTCGCGCCCTCTCCGCGTGGCCGTCCCCCGTCCCACGCTCTCTTGTCTTTGTTTCCCTCCCAGAGTCTGAAGGAAGGCCTGACTGTGCAAGAACGCCTGAAGCTTTTTGAATCCAGGGACTTGAAGAAAGACTAGTTCTCCCCGCTCCGCTTGACCACGCGCACCTCCCAGCTTGAGGCAGCACAGCACCAGCACCGTTTGTCTCTCGTTCCTTACGACTGTCCTCGCTGTCGTTCGTCCTGAGGCTCCCGACGGGACCCGGCGCCGCGGTGGTGCCCCCCCGGCCACCCCCTCGCCTCCCCGGCTCCTTCCCCTGCTTGTGAGATGCTCCAGAGACTCTTGACACAGAGAGAGAGAGAGAGAAAGAGAGAGGAAGGGATTGGAATCGGGTTTTTCCCCCCTCTCTTCGGCGCTTTGTAGGAGAATCCTTTCTTTACTGTAAACCATTACACTAAGTGTCAGTATTAAGGCTCAGTAGCCTGTTAATAAGCTATAGCTCTGCGGTGCCGGCGAGCAGGGCCTGGGTGGTGTCGGCCAGACCGAGCTCCTACTGCTGTGTAGAGACCCTGTGCTCAGAGCACGCCGGGAGCCTGATCTAATCATTGATCTCGACTGCATTACTTGCACCTACGAGGAGGGGGAAAGCCCGGGGGGAGCTGGCGGGGAGCGCCAGCCTGGAGGTGCAACGCTGACATCTCGCTGGAGAAGGATACAAGAAGTGATTCTCCTGCCCCGTGACTGTGCCGTGTCCTGAATGTAGGTGCCACCGAAGCCTGGCGGGCTTTGGTGGCTGCCCGGGTGGTTTTGGAGAGGGAGCTGCAGCTACTGAAGTGCACCAAGTCTGCCCCGTCGGCGTGTCTTTGCTCCCGTCTCGCTGGTGGTCGGAGTTGGTGTTCCAGGGGCTGAGCTGTACCATCACTTTCTTGCCTCTGTTAGATCAAGCCCAGCACTCTCTTTTTTTTTTTTTTTTGCTGTTACTCCCTTCCTCTCATTGAGTCCCGTGTATCCCAGGGTCTGTGCGCATGTGAAACTCCCTTTTCCTAGTCAAAGGAAAGTAGAGTAGAAAGTAGAGCCAATATTGACTGAAAATGCACAGTGCTCAATGCGTATAATGCTCCTTTTTTATCAGCTTCTTGAATTCAACTCTTCTTGTCAGCAGGGCAGCTCCTATTTTAATTCTTTAATCTTTTCCTGAAATAAAAATCTCAAAACCAGTATATGCTTCAGACCTTCTCAGTCCTCATAGCTTTTGTATTCAAAATACACAGTTTAGCACCATGAGGCCCATAAGGGGATACAAACTGAAAGTGAGCTGAGGAGTTGGTAGCACTAGATGGTCACAGTCAGCAGAGCAGAGGCTTCCTAGAAGGAGCCTTTGCTATTTTGCAGCAGCTGCCCAGGTCTGGGGGCTTCATCCTGGCCTAAATTTCCAGATGCCTCCTGGAAAGCCCCCAGGTCCTGCCTTGCCAGTCACCAGGGCTGGAGGGGCTCTCCAGCACTTTGGCTTCTCAGCCCTGTTTAGAAGCCAAGCAACCTCCATCACATCGGGCTGGGATGTCAAAGGTAAATCCTGGCCTTCACCTGGAGCAAAGATTCCTCTTGTCCTTCGGGCACTCGTCCCTGGTGGAGGCAGCTCTGGCTCTTCCCTGCTGGTTTTGGGTCCATCAGGTGGGCAGTACAAGTACAGCTCTCGGGGCTGGTGACGGCCACCTTCAGTCCTGCCAGGCTGGACCATGAGAGTCACCTTCATCCTCCAGGTCAGAGCAGCAAGTCTGTTCCAGCCACCAGACCTTCCTCCACAGGGGATGTTCTCACCTAAACACGGTGTGAATCTGGCTCTCAGCACCTTGCAGTGGGCAGGGCACCTGCAGGGACGCTCCTGCTGCGTTGCTCTGTGTGTGTGGAAGTCCTGGAGATGGGAGCAGGGTAGGAAAGATGCCCAAGCACTCGGATACAAAGCCTTTCCTCGTCAGCAGGCACGTGCCCTCTGAGATGTTTTTTTGTGCAGCTGCTCAGCCTAATCCGAGCCCATCCAAGCTCTTTCCATGATCTGAGCACTGGAGGATCCAGGAGCCTTCCCAGCCAGGACCCAGCAGGAATCACCTCTCCGAGCAGCTGCTGCAGGAGCCTCAGTGCTGCTCCCTGCTCTGGCTTTGCTTAAACCCCTGCCAGTGGCTGCCTGAGTCGTTCAGTCCCTCCGTGGAAGAGTGGCCTCTGTGGCCCAGACTGCTCATTACCAGCTGATGGGAGTCCAAACTGGGGACTCCTGAAGTGGGAACAGTCACCTCAGCGCTGTCCTGGGGCCGTGGAAACACCAGACCCCACCACACTGAGCTGGGAATGGCAATCTGAAGCGTGGACTATTAACATGATAAATGTGGTGGGGCTTTTTATGGCTCAGGGTCCTCCTTCCCTTCCAGCTGAGGAGATCCAAATGCAGCAATCCCTGGCTTAGCCTTCCCAAAATCAGCCTCCTCTGGGCCAAGTACAAGTGCTGTGCTTGGAAATGCACTTCTGGAGGAAGAGGGGCCGTTGTCACCGGCTGGGTGCAGGTTTCTCTCTCTTTTTCTCTCTCCCTGACAGCCTCTTGCCCTTCAGCCCCGGCTGCTGTGGGTCCCTGGGGAGCTGTGCTCTCCCAGCAGGGGCTGTGGGGCGCAGCACGGCCATGGGGTGCCACGTAGGCATTGTCATTGTCATTGCTCTTCCCTTATGAGATGTCACTGCCTCGGGCAGAACACCTTCCTCCTTAAGACTTGTGGTGGGACTTCATCCCGTTGGGCCAACCGAGCAGAACGTGCTGGTTTCCTTCTTGCCACGTGGACCTTGGCCCTTCTCACGTCCCCCAGGAACTCCTGCCTTTCCTCTGGATGCTTCGTTGCTCAGGATCCCTAATTCTAAGCGTGAGGACTGGCAGTGGGGTGACCTTGCTGTGGGGGGCACAGGATGGACCCTTCCCAACAAGGATCGTTCTGCTGAGCGTTGTGGGGCTCCCCACGGAGGGGAGGTTTCTGCTCAGACCAAAAAATCCTCTCTTGCAGCTCAATGTCCTGCCTGGGATTGGGTACTGAGCCTGGTGAGAGCCCTGGATTTCTGTGCCAGAAAGCTCCTGCTCTTGGACTTAATGTAGAGACTGCACCATGTAGAGATTTATTTCATAATGTAGGGACTGCACCACGTAGAGACTTAATTCTTAATGTAGAGACTGCACCATGTAGAGATTTATTTCTTAATGTAGAGACTGCACCATATAGAGATTTATTTCTTGATGTAGGGACTGCACCATGTAGAGACTTATTTCATAATGTAGGGCCTGCACCATGTAGAGATTTATTTCCTATTCTTAATGTAGAGACCAGCCGGGCAAGCGGGGGGCGCACTCGGAGCGGATCATCCCCAGCTTTTGACTCAGCATCTGTAAATACATGAATATGATTTTCTTTATTGAAAAAAGGGGTGAGGGTGGGCAGAAGACCCTGCGTGTGTTGGCAAAGCTCTGTGCTGAAGATGGGGAGGGTCCAGAGCTGCCCTTTCTCTGTGATGCTCCAGCCCTAAATCGCCCTGTGAAGAGAGGCTGGCAGGGGATATTCTTATTTATACACTTATTAAAATACTGCTGCTGGTTAGTCAGGTTCGGAACAGCCCAGGAACATTTGCACAGCTCCTGCTCCTGTCCTGGGCTAAGCAAGAGATTACAGAAACTTCTGAGCCACTTTTGTAAGTTCTTCACCCAAGGCATCTCTCCAGAGGCACTGCCAGGGATCCAGCAGCATCAGGAATGACGCTGGATTTTCTTCTCTCTTTCCACTGTTTTTTTACCTTATTGCATAGAAAACGTCAGCCCTCAAGTCACCCCCCCCCTCCCTTCCTCTTTTAGGGGCTCTCTGAAACATCTGTAGAGGGATTTGAATTAAGGATTACTCAGACTCTGTGTAATCAGCTCCTGGGAATCAGCTGCTCAGAGGTTCCCTGCTGGGGAACTTTTATTTAATCCATATTGACCTGGACCTTCAAGCTGATTAGAAAAGCAAAACAGGCAGGTTTATCGGGAAAAAAAACAACAAACCAAACCAAAACAACAAAAAATACCAACAACAGCAACAACAAAACCAAAAAAACCCCACCCTGTCACTACCAGCAGGTGTAGCTGAAATAAAAGATGTTGGCTGGCAGGAGAACAACCCCAGGGATCAGGGAGAACTACCCCAGGGATCAGGGAGAACAACCCCAGGGAACACAGCATGTGCAGGGATGGAGGGAGCAGCCACTGTTGTCAGGGCTTCAGTGATGTTTAATAAGCCAAAATTAATTAATCTCGTTGCTGAACTTGTGGGTTTAAAATATTTCTCCCTAAGCCAGGGGCTCTTTAATGAACCTGGTGGTGGTGGTGGTGGTCTCCTATTCATTACAGAGAGAACCTGCAGCACCAATAAACAGCCCAACCCTGAAATTTTCCTGCAGAGAGCAGTGCTCGAAAATGAGGTGGGGACAAAGCCAGCTGGAAAGCTTATTAGTCATAGCAATGGGCCTTAGTTATCCTCTTCCTTCTTCCTGCTCCAGGTTTCATCCGTCTTTTGGGATTAATCAGGGGCTATTTAAATAGGAAAGTGTGTGGGCAAGCTGCTGCCTTTGCATCACTCCCCACTATTGATAGCACTGAGGCTGCGGGAGAGTCAAGTGCGATGAAGGCACAGGCTCGTCTGCTCAGCTCCAAGTAATCTTATTTTTCCCGAGTAAAATTCTCCTCCCGTTTGCACCATCTCCCCTGAACTAGATGGAATCCTTCTTTAAATGTCGCCTTTTCTTTGCCCACATATTTTAAAAAAAAAAGAAGCAAATTGTGTTTGTTTGCTTCAAAACCAGAATTGTTTAGAGTTGGTGCTGATCTCAGACCAGATAAGTCCCTTTTATTTTTCTGTACCAGAGAACTGCAGTAAAACTGTTGCTTCCCTCACGCTGCAAAATACGTCACTTTTGTACCGACTCTACTTGATGTCACTTCCACGAGACCTTTTCCATTTTTTTCCTGGTTTGGACACTCTGTTTGTTGTGGACTCTGGAACACACGCTCGCTGTAGCCTGACTTTGCACTGTCATTTCTTCCCCTTTTTTAAGGAAAAAAAAAGCTTTGCTACTCTTCTCTTGAAA
>VWZG01009826.1:55416-65941 GCA_013396735.1 Grallaria varia | reverse complement strand
AAGAATTCCTTCCCAGTATCCCATCTAGCCCTGCCCACTGGCAGTGGGAAGCCATTCCCTGTGTCCTGTCCCTCCATCCCTTGTCCCATGTCCCTCTCCAGCTCTCCTGGAGCCCCTTTAGGCACTGGAAGGGGCTCTCAGGTCTCCCTGGAGCTTTCTCTTCTCCAGGTGAACCCTCCCCAGCTCTCCCAGCCTGGCTCCACAGTGGAAGGGCTCCAGCCCCCGGAGGATCTCCATGCCCTCCTCTGGACTTGCTCCAGCAGCTCCACATCCTTCTGATGTTGTTCCCCAGAGCTGGACACAGTACCCCACATATGGTCTCAGGAGGGCAGGACAGAGAGGGACAATCACCCGGCTGGACCTGCTGGCTCCTGCCCAGCTGAGGGGTGGCAGAACTGGTGCCAAAAGGCTTTGTCTGTAGCTGCACCCAGCAGTGACCCAGCACCGGCCCTCTGGCACCCGCCACTCCCACCTCGCTCCCAGGCAGAAAGGGAAATCACTCTGAAATGAAAGAATTACCCTGCCCTAATCAGTTTGTCTCTAAGGCGTATCGTTTAGAGGGGAAGAGGGTGGTGAAAGATGTCTGCAGACATGACTTCTTGTTAATTAAGTTGTGCACATTCCAGCGACCGCTGATGGCAAAGGGAGCACCCGCGGCCCCATCGAGCTGCAGGAACCTGCCCAGACAACTCTGGTAATCCCACACAGAGATGTGTTCTGGCAGCCAAGCACAGCTGGGTTAGATGCTCACTGACTTAGCAGCTCTCCCCCTTCTTTCCTGTGGGCATTCTATAAGCATTAAATTAGTTGTTTCCTGGCTCAAAAATGATGTGCTGTCCAGAGCCTGGTTGTCCATGACAGCTTTCAGGTCAGGATGGAGATGGACTGACACTGCATATGACTCACGAAGCACAAGAAGCAGCAGCCTCAGCCTTGACCTTGTGACCACCTTTTTGCTGGTTTGGAAGAATCCACTAGACAAGGTTTTGATGTTGGATTGCTTGTGAGAGCTGTTTTTTTAAAAGATAAAACCAGTTCAGCAATTGAAAAGGTCTAAATGCCAAGTAATGTCTCACCTGCTGGGTGACAGAGCTCTGAATTGCACCAGAACAGTTTTCAAGTACAAAATAAAGAGCACCAGGTCAGCCTACAAGAAACTAATACAAACAATGTTAAGAGGAAAAGACAATTAACTTCTGTAGGTTAGATCTAGGCTAAGATGCAGAAATTTTGTGGATCAACTGCTGCTTCCCCCCATCCCCAACACACACACACACATATTGCAAATTAACACAGAACCAGGCTTCGTTCATTTTACAAAAATAGCTCTTATGAGATTTAATGCCTGTCTCCATTTTACAGATGTTCCAGAGAAAAATCAACCTGCATATTTTATATATAAGAACAGAACTTGTGACAAGTTGGAACATCCTCTCTGAGCTTGAATGAGGGTAGAAGGTCACCTGGGTAAAACCTGCCTTTAGCTTGTTCAAAATGTCTATGGTAATGTCAAGTTTTCCCAATAATGATCCAGAAAAACAAAACAAAACAAAAGACATAAACCCCAGACTTCACAACAGAAACAGTGATTCCTTATGGTACAGATAAGGAACATCTGTTTAGGTAATTAAAAAATGCACCAATGTTTCCATAAACTATTAAGCAAAAATGGCTACTGTAGAGTTATATAAGGGAGCACCTACAGATTGAATCTCTTCTGCTTAACTTAATTAGGAAGCTAAAAAACTACTTCTGAAGACAGAAGAACTCCAGAACCTTATCCTGGTGAGGGTATCTTCATGACTTCATGGAAGTTCAGCAACCACAGGCGAAACAAGGCAAGTATTTTACCCTCTGAGAGGCAAGCAGGCTGCATTTTGAGACTTCTTATTTTACAATTCGCCCTCCCAGACAAGATTTCCAAAGCAAATGCTGAAACCATCTCAAGTTAAGATATAAATAAATAAAGAGGAGTGACAGGACTCCCGTGGGATATCCTGACTTATGCTACAGCAGAAAATAGTCTCTTAAATCTGAGCAGAAAAGTGGTCTGAAATAATTTACATGTGATCCATACCCTGTGACGTGTCTCTTATTTTTGGTTCCTGTTCTCTCAGGCATTTAGATTTATGTGGGATTCGGTGAGATTAATCATCTCCACTCCCAGGAGTTCTGGATGTTGCCACAGGTTATCTGAGTCTTGCCAAGGAATCTAAAGCTGAGGTCTGCTGCCACACCACAATGCTTAACGAGGACAGGATGGGATTTTAATTAATTCACACTGATTCTTTGAGCATTGCTGTGTTTTAGTCTTGAGTGTGCAGGCCTAGATTGAGAGTTGAGTTTCAGAATAGAGAGCAGCACTGTGTGTTAGCACTTTTTAGTCCAGTCTCACAGCAATTAGAAAAGACTCAAGTCACTCTTCAAGTTGGTTTGAGGATCAGGAGGACAGTGCTGGGGCTGCACTTCCCCCCTGAAGCACGTGCTGCAGGCTCAGCAGAGGTAACTCAGGGTTCCCTGCCGTTCTCTGGAGGCAGCAGGAGAGGTTGGGCACCATTTAATTTCGGGACTCTGAGGACGTTGGGCTGCGAACCGTCGACATCAGGTGGGACTTGTACGTCTTGCTCAGGCCGGTCATCCAGAACTTGAGGAGCTTGACGTTGTCCTCCTCTGCAGCTCCCAGAATGCTCAGCAGTTTTTGGGTATCCTCCTTGGGTCTGCTGTCCACTTTAGTGAATTTAAAGAGGACTTTCACCTTACTGCAGAAACAAGAGACTGCTGTCACTATTCAATGGACTCACCTATCAAACAGGGAACAAGCAGCAACTGGAGTTTCTCTTGGCACCTACTGCAAGTAAATATTAACAAAAGCTTCAACTGCTGTTTTATGCAAACTGTTCTCATGCTTTGATGAAGAAGGGGCATTAGCTAGGGAGATGACTCATTTTCAGTAGTAATAAGCATATTTCTAGTTTGTCTTTTTCATTCTAGTGGAAAGTACAACAATTAGTTGTGACAACTGGGAATCTCCCTGGGAGACACATCTAGTGTCCATCTGGCCTTCAGGTAAATTCACAAAATCGAGATGTTCCATGAATTATTTCACATGACTGACTGGCCTTCCTTTACAGCTACTTGCACCTTTGAAATGCAGTGCCTGCAGGCACACCCCTGACACCTGTTTGGCGTGTTACCTGCTGTGCTGGGACAGGCTGCACTCTGACAGGCACACAGGGATTTGCATACTTAATCCTCCTAAGGAAGGTGAGGCTGACAGGTGTTGTCATGCAGGTAACCTACAGATGTGTGAACTGAAGCGTAAAGGTTAAGAACTGCTGAAAGCCAAGAAGAGAGTTGGGACTAGAGCAGAAAAACTCTGATATTCTTAACACCTGACTTAATTCACTCCTGTAAATCCAGCTCCTGTCAAACTACAGCAGAAGTACCTGACTGCAGGTCTGGCCTGCACTCTGCTGTAACTGTTTCAGGATCAGTGCCAAACATCTGTACTTACTTCATCCACTCCTCCTTCAGGCAAACAAGGCACTGATCCACAACATCTACGGAGAGGTTCTGGTTGGTCAGGGCAGCTTCGATCTTGTTCAAGATTGTTGGGCCAACTATGGGAGCAGAGAGAGGGGGAAAGGGTGAGAAAGAGAACACACAATCTAAACATAACCTGCTTACACCTTTACTACTAACTGCCTGGATTTCATTTCCATGGAAGAGGAGCTAAAGGTCATCCCACTAGAAAAACATTTGATCCAAGAAGCAAAATGGAATTTAGTGTAGGGTCCTGGGATGTGCAAACAGGTTCAGGGGCTTTTGTTTTCTTCAAACCGACTTTTAAAATGCAGCCTAAATTTTGCTGTTCCCTTATCAAATACCAACACCCCGGTTGTAAACTGACCTGGCTTTCTACTCAGACTTCCTTAAGGGTCAGTACATCAACAGCACGAAAACCAGTTAAAGATCAAGAAGCTTTTTTAATCCCAGTGACACAGGTTCTTCCTGCTTTCAAATCACCCACCTCGATCTGCTGCAACAGGGCTACCACTGGTGACAACAAACTCGTACTTGTTGAGGGACTGCTCATCATCAAACAGAGTTGGGTAGAGACTGGAGCGGGTGGCAGTGCGGACTTCCACGAGGACTGCAAACTCTAGGGCAAGAGGAGCCCAAAAAGAGCATGAACTGTGCTAGCCCAGATTCTAAAATACAGCTACAGACCCTCTTATGATCAGTGCTTAAAGAAGGTGTTGCATCTTCCAACCACTGATCAGGTAAACACACGGGGAAAACAGAATTAAGTGGTACATGAGCTTTAGCTCATGCAGCCAATACTTGATAAAAAAATAATTTGGTGTCCTTTAACGTAAGATGACAGGGAAAGGAGAGGGTTCTGCAACAGGTTCTTACCAGATGATAGGATGTGGGGTGGGATTTGGACATGTGGGTTCAGCCCTAGGAAGTTACACCGATAGGCCTCTTCGTACTGGTCGCTGTAGGGGATGATCCGGACGCACCCGATGGGCAGCATCGTCTGGAGAGGGGAGGAAACAAGTCAAGAGAAACACTGGAACTCAACGAGGAAAGCACAATTTTCTCCCTCACTTCCAAGGCCAGCCAAGACCTGGAGCACTGCTCAGGCAGATGCTCCTGATTTGGGGGCATCAAATTTTCCTACTCAGCTTGAAAGACTATGCTGTTGCTGAGGACAAGCAAAAGATCCAAAGGCTGAGGGGTTTTGTTTGGTGCACAGTTTTGGGGTTTTTTTGATGGTTGTTTTTTCAAAGCCACATAATTTAGAACATAATCTTTACAAGACCACATGTCAGAGAAAGGTCATTATGAAGGATGGACTACTAGAGAAATACATGTAAAAACATGCAGCCAGGAAACAAAGGAAAAAGGTTCTACCCGCAGCACGTCAAAGGCAGACTGGACAAGATCCATATCTCGAGCTTTCCAGATGACCTGGTTCCCCATGAGAACGTGCCAAGCCAGCATTCGGAATGCTGATGCCCCGAGAACCTGAGAAAAACCCAAAACCATTCTGCATTGGTTATGAAAATGAGTGAAATGTCCAGTTTGCACCGTCAGAAACACGGCTGACACGCAGGGCAGTGGCTTTGAAGATGCTGCACAAGCTCTGTATTAAATTACTGTCACTGCTCTTGGGAAAGAGAAAAGTGCAGAATTTGAGTGAAATCATGACCCCATCCCACGTGACCGATGATCACCAGAGGCTCATGTGATCCCTGAGTAAGGGAGCGTCCCCAGAGGTGCAGTTCACATCACGTTACTGGCCGGGCAGGCACTGTGCTGAACACAGAACCAGGACAGAAGTGCAGACTGCAGGAAATAAATGCACCTTTTCAAAAAACATTATCAGGAGGACAGTTTGTGAATTCAACATCCTCTCTTACCTGTCTCATGTGCCTGAGAGAGCGAAAGACAGACAACCTTCTGTGAGCTACGTTCCAGCTGTTGCAGTCTGGCATCAGAGGTGTTTCAGGTGAGCATTTAGATAGCTCCTGCCCTTCCACAACATCTGTCTGGGAAGAAGGCTTCTCTTCTTCCTCAGAACCGTCCCAGCCTTCTGACTCTTCTTTCAGATCTAGCAANAAAAAAAAAAAAGGCAGAGTGGTCATAAAAATTGATGCTTTCTGGGAATGAAAACCGTCTCAAAAGTGCCCACATGCTGCAGCCACGTGATGTTGGCTGTATGTAGGAAGGCAGAGCTCAGAACACAGTAATGACAGTACTGGCAGCAGCACAGACACACCTGAATGTTAATGAAGTGTTAATTCGGATAAAAGATAACCACTGAAGGGTCACGAAGGAATTTTCATCTTCTACAGAACATAGAGTCACATCTTTTAACTAGCTATGTGTTCTCTATTTAAAGGTTATGACCAAAGCTTGAGTCTCAAAAGGTTAATAAAATAATTCATTGCAAGAAAAAGAAAGAGAGACTTTAATTTTAGAAAGTTTCTAGAAAAAGAAGCAAGAAGTCCATAAGCTGTGACTGCAAATTCCTCTGGCTGGAGAGATTCACTGGAAGGGCCAGCGGAGCCAGAGAGAACAATAATCACGATGATGCAACACTCCTACTCAAGGACAAACACCACATCTGTGTGCAGAGAGCCTTTGAGACGCCTGGATTTCACATTCCTGTCACAGTCATCTCCAGATGGGAGAGCATCAGCTGCCACAGAGACTACCATGGAGGTAGAGCTGATGAGATGCTGTGCTTGCAATGCTGATCAATGGACTTGGTGTTTATGCACACAGACTATTCTCAGAGGGTCTTTCCAGCTCTGGAAACTTCTAGCTCACCTGCCAGTTTTTCCATCTGAACGAGGGTGTCTTCTGTGGGTGCTCCCTCCAGAAGTTTCTCTGTAAGTCGGCTACCACAAGCTTTCAGAAGCCTGGAGATGTTGAAAGAAAGAGAAGCAGTGTTTATGCAGGCTGCTTGCTAGATGCAAAAATTCAGTAAGAAAGCTGGTGCCAGGAGCTCAACAAAAAATCCAGCCACCAGCCACTCTGTACTTCCTTCCAACACATCTCTATGAACACAATCTTACATGCAAAGTCACCCAGATCACAACTTCTTTGTGCAACACACTTATCCCCCACCCAAATCACATGCCAGTGTTGCAACCCTCTCTGTGGCATCTTTCCAGGGAAGTTTAATGAGCCAGTCAGTCACTGGAGCAACTGGACTCCCACAGAGCCAAATGGCTGCACCTCCCACACTGCTGATCACAAACCACAAGCACTTCCAGGGGAACCACCATGGTACGTCAACTCGAGGTACAACACGCTGGGAGTAGCAACATCTTTTACTCCTTTCTTCCATGGTTTTACACTGCAAAACCTTTCCATCTACATAGACATGGCTTCTATTAGCTGCCACATTCGTTTTACTTCACAGCAATAAGACTTATTTTGTCCTAAAGGCATCGGCGTTGTCTCCTTCCAATTCAGACACTACTTAGCCAAGACAGATTTATTACCTCAAGGAAAAAAAGAGCACACGAACACTCAAATCACATTCCCACCCTTTCAGAACGTGGCAGTGTTCTCCTCAGGAAGGAGCTGTAGAGGCTAGAAGCACCAGTGGCCTCACCAAGCAAAGGAAGTGTGCAGACATGCCCACAGGTTCTCATCGTTGGTCAGGGACGTTAAGGAGCGGGCGGCGTTCCCGTTCCGCTGGTGCAGGAAGGGGGTGAAGGCCGTGTTCATGCGCTGGGCACGCTGAGGGCACCCGTACTGCTCTGCCTCAAACACCTGCACAGAGAGGAAGGGCAGTGTCAGAGGCTGAACCCGAGTCAACGTTTACACAGGGCCAAAAAAACCACCGCGAAAATACCAAGTGAAAGGGTGTGTCACACACACTCATCCAGTTATGGGAAAACAGAGAGAAGGGACATCTCATTCTCAGATGGACTAGAATTATCATTAAGTAACACTTGTGCTCCAAAATCATTGTCCTTCACAACTTTAGTTATTTTCTAACAGAGTTATTGTCTAGCAGGTCTGTGAAAAGCACCGACTGTTTAAAATGACAAACGCATCCTGTTCCTTCCCTCCTACAGCCCCAGATACAGACTCCTGGAATGGTTTGGGTTGGAAAGGACCTTAAAGCTCATCTTGTTCCAACCCCCTTGCCACAGGCAGGGATACTTTCCACTAGACGAGGTTGCTCCAAGTCCTGTCCAACCTGGCCTTGGACACTTCCAAGGATGGGGACATGCACCATCCTCTTATGCCTTGTGTCAACCTTAATGACCACCCTGGCATGAGCTGGATCAGCTTTTTGACTCAGCTGTCAATCAGCCCATCATGATGTTTTGCTGTTGTTGAGTCAAAGGGACTCTCTGCACTGACCCACCTTCAGCGCTTTGCCCTGAAGCTCATCAATGATGCCTCTAATTTTTCCCAACAAGAAAGGCCAGGAGTTGATGAGGTAAATCCGGTCCATCATGATGGTGATGATGCTGTACCAGCGCTGGAAACCTCGAGCCAGGCTGTCTTTGATAAAGAAGGTGTGGCTGAACACAAACCCATGCTGTTCATCTCCAAAAAAAATAGGGCCTTCACGTCCTGGGCAGACCTGAAGGGAAGGGACACATTAAAGCAGTTCAATACATCCCACAGTGAAACACCAAACAGCTTCCTGCACTTTAACACACACCTGGTGAATAAATGAAGCCCTTTTCAGGCTACTATCCAAAAAGTGTGGTCAAACAGCCTTCCAGAGGTACCCTACAAACACTCCAAAACCTTAAATTTAACTTTATTTAAGAATTCAGCTATGATACCGAGAGTCCAAAAGGGATTTTGCTGATCCTGACACAAAAATGCCCATTAATCTGTAAGGTTTTCCCTTCAGTTCTATGAGATGATGAATGTTAATGGTCTGCAAAGACCAAATATTTCTTGGCAGTCAGCAACAGATTCAGATGTTTTTACAAAAACAGTTCATCCTAGAAAGAAAGACAATAAACACAAGGAAGAAAACCAAGAAATGGGTGTTTTTAGTCTCACAAGGTGAGAGGAAGGAACCCTCGAGGTTATCAAAGATTAACCTTACAAATTGCTACCAGCTCTGGAATGAATCCAGACTTCTGAGCCTGTCTTTCCACCTCATTTCCTCCTTGTTTCAGGCCACCCAGAGCAGCCAGGACCAGCAAAGCAGTATGCTGGACTTGAAACAATGCAGAAGGCCACAAAGAGGTCTCTCCCCGCAGCCCCGGGGTTACCTCACAGCTGAGGCTGCGGACGCAGGCCTGGCGCACGATGCTGAACAGCTGGGGGTGGTTTGGGTGCTGGTGACTGACGTACTTGATGGAGGTTTCTTTGTCGTGGCTGACGTACCCCGGGTGTCCTCCTGCAAGAGAGCGGCAGCCCTGAAGGCAGAAAAGCAAATCCAGCCATAAATGAGCGTGCAGTTCTTCAGGTTTCCACAGACCTCTGAATATTCCCTTCAAAACATAGGAACACATTACTTACACACATAAATACAATCATAACTACTTAGAAGACAAGAAATGAGAGTCAGGGTCAGGATTTGAATACACCTCCTCACACAGAACTCTGTATATACTTCCTCTGCTCTTCTGGCTCTAGCAGTCACACACAAAAAAGTGCAATTCACAGTTTTTTTGTCTCTAAGTAACTCAGTCAGAGAATCCCTGAGCCCTTCAGTCAATGCCCACACACACAGTGTTTGCACTTGCCTCACACATGTCTGACTTCTTTGGCCCTGGGCTGCTGGAGTCGGCGCTGGCCCCTTCGGCGGGGCTGTGCGAGCGGATCCGGCTGCTCATCTGGATCCCGCCTTCCTCCTCCTCCGCCTGCTCATTCTGCCCCGAGATGTCCCCGCTGCCGGCGCCCTGCGGCAGCGGCGAGTGCAGAACCTCGGTGCAGAAGAGGGTGCGAGGGCCGTGCAGCTCACAGAAATGGCAGAGGGCAACGATGGCATTCATAGTGAGGGCTCAGCACACCCGCCAGGCCTCCTGCAGCGAGGGAGAGAACACACAGCGTCAGCACACGGGGTGTCACAGCACCTCTTGGGTCCGAGTGGCACCAGTCCCGCTCTGCATCCCTCCGGCTTTAGGCTTAGCCTAAGGGACCAGCACGACTCCACCTGATCACAGAATCAAGTCATTTAGGTTGGAAAAGAGCGCCAGGATCATCGAGTCCAACCTGTGACTGATCTCCACCTTGTCACCCAGACCAGAGCACTGAGGGTCACATCCAGTCGTTCCCTGAACACCTCCAGGGGTGGGGACTCCACCTCCTTGAACACCTCCAGGGATGGGAACTCCAACTCCTTGAACACCTCCAGGGATGGGGACTCCAACACCTCTCTGGGCATTCCACTGATCCAGGGCCAACATTCCATGCCCTGATGGGAGTCGAGCAGCCTGACCTGCCATGTCCAGGTCCCTGTTGCTGAGCCAGGACACCTCAGGCCGCTTAGGGGTGGGATGGGGCTGGACTGACCCCTCATGCAAAGATACCTCTGACCTTATAGGAGCAGGTTCACAGAATCCCAGAATGGTCTGGGTTGGAATGGACCTTCAAGATCATCTCATCCCACCCCCTGCCACGGGCAGGGACACCTCCCACTATCCCAGGTTGCTCCAAGCCCCGTCCAGCCTGGCCTTGGACACTTCCAGAGATGGGGCAGCCACAGCTTCTCTGGGCACCCTGTGCCAGGGCCCGCCCACCCTCACAGGGAAGAACTTCCTCCTAACGTCTAATCTAAACCTATTCTTTGTCAATTTGAACCTGTTCTCCCTTGTCCTGTCACTGCAGGCCTTTGTCTTGGCCCCCTTTCCTATAAATTCCCATCAGGTTCTGGAAGGCCACAATTCGGTCACCCCGAGCCTTCTCTTCTCCAGGCTGACCAACCCCAACACTCCCAGCTTCTCCTCACAGGCGGGCTCTGCTGAGCGCTGAGGTCTGGCAGCCCAGACCCCGCTCCCGGAACCTCAGGCCCGAACGGGCC
>VWZG01009826.1:35802-52551 GCA_013396735.1 Grallaria varia | reverse complement strand
CACACACATACACACACACACACACCCCCACTGCCACACAGCCCCTGTCCCACTCCCCATAGCCCCGCAGGGCGGTGCCGTGCCCTCCACACAGCCACGGCGCGACTTCTCCCTGTGTTTTAATTCCTCACATTGCTTGGAATGGAAGATTAAGGCAGATAAAAGATTCAAAGCGTTGTCTTCTCCCTGTTTATGAAGCAGCTCTGTCGAGATGTTGACAGAAGTACAGCCCAGGAAGGGCAGGGAACCCAAGTTAACCTGTGAAGGTTGTTCGCTACAGACCCTTCCCTCCATTAAACTGCTCCAGTTTCTCTTCAGGGTGTGAAGTTTAAGCATTAGAGGATTATTTAGCTTTAGGAATCTATGATGGAAAGATAAAATTCCATATGAACTATTAATCCATTCAGGCTTCAAAATAATTAAAGTACTAGATTCTCCCCTTCCCACTGGAGTTGCCCCTTGGAGAGCTTTAAATACCCGAATCAGAACAAAAGTAGGGAAGTTTTCAACAAGATAACAGCACAGATCATTTAACTGGGTAAAACTTGGACTGAAACACCAAAACCAAGCAGCTCTTGCTGATGCCACTGCAACACAGACCTCTGGATCCCACACATGGCTTCTTAATTATCTCTGATGAAAACAATACTGGGATGGTCAGCAAGATGGACCGCGATGGCAACACAGCTCAGACGTGAATCCCAGGGTGGTTTGGGTCGGAAGGGACCTTGAAGAGCATCTCATTCCATCCCCTGCCCTGGGCAGGGACACCTTCCATCAGACCGGGGTGCTCAGGCAGAACAGAAGTGTTCCATCCAAAATCCCAGAGCCCATCTCAGAGAAAGACCTGCAGCAGCAATTCCTAAGGAAAACACACAAAAGAATTACCCTGTTCCTACTCAGGATTGCTCCGAGATGCCACAAGCAGAGCTTGAACACCTCTTAAGCAGAGGGCACTGCCACACACAGCGACCAGAAGCCTCCCACAACAAGAAGAGGCCCCCCCCAAAATCTAAGGAAAACCCCAGACACAGAAGACCTACAGTCTCATTTAAGACAAACTAAGAAGGACTTGTTTGTTATCTTTATTTTCCAATAGTACATTTGAACAACTTCTCAGGACTAACCTGCCGGGCCAGCGTGGCCACACAGAGAACATTTCCTAGGTTATACAAATCGCCTATGACAACACGAACACCGGCTGTGCTGCGGGACAGAGAAGGGCACTCGGGGAAGGGGCAGCTGGAGTTACACAGTGGTGCGATGGCAGCGCTGGGGGTGGCAGTGGAGGTCACAAACTGGGGCTCCTCGGTGGCACAAAAACAGGAGGGGAGTTTGTACACAAACAGCTGCGAACTGTTTCTTCTTAAAAACATTTAAAAACCTAACAGGAGCTGGCCTAGAGACCCCTCCTGTGGCTACGAGTGGTAGTTGCACGTCTAACGCTGCCTTCAGAACCGGATTTTGTGTCTTTGATATTTAAGATGCATCAAATTTGGAGTCAGATATCAAAGCGTGCACTCAAGTGTCCTGTGGACACATGTTGTGGCCATGCAAGATGGGAAGAACCAGCCACGGGCCCTCTGAGAGTCCAAGGTCAGAGCAGCACAGCACACAGTGTTCTCAGATTTGAGCAAAAGTCCTTCCCTGCAGTAAATACAAATTAAAAACAGAAAGCTCAAGTGCTCTCGAAGTGCCTCAGCTGACCAGCCCATGCAATTAGTTCCAAGACTTGAAGGAGCTGCTTCATTAAAAATCTGACTTAATTTCAACAGTATCTCAAGACGTGCAGATGCCAGATCGTGTGTGTGTTTGTCAAACTAGGACTTAAAAGCCCTTCCCTGAAGCACTTTAGGTGAATTTTTTATCTTCTGATTCTACAGGTGGGACCTGACTTGGAATTTTTACCAGAAATCAGAGATTAACAGCACAACCATCCATGTCAGAAAAGGAGTCTCAGCAATTCTCTAACTTTAAAAGCATTTGCCCTCTTAAAAATCAGATATATAACTTCAATCACTTGAAACTATTCCACAGCTATTTTTGCCATCCTTTTGATGTGAGCGGGGATTTATCTACTGTAGGCAAGAAAAAAACAGAAGAGAAAAATGTAGCAGCTATTTGCCAGCTGCATGTGTTAGTTTGGTTCCAATTCCACGGGTGGAAAGCCATCCTGAAACTCTCAGCAGGTAAATCCACACTCACTAATAGGAATCAGTGGTGTAACAGTGGACATTCCTATTTTTTTCCAACTCCATGACAGCATCCTGCATACAATCTCCCCTGGCAAGTGAGGCCTTGGCAAGGAGAGGCGAGCCAGGCACATGTCTGGATGGGTGGGGTTTGGGGTCAGTCACTTGCAGTACTTTCTGAGAGTGCCACAGGGGTTGCAACAACAATCCCACTTTGTGCTTGAGCCCACAGTATCACTAATCCACTCATTTAACACTTCCACGGGACCAGAGAGGAACACTGTGTATGTTCAGCACTGAAATCACTGCAGGATTAATTAGGAAAAAAAAAAAAACAACCTTCAAAATCATAAATCCTTTAGTTACATGACGGTAAGGCAAGTTATTAATTAACGCAAGATTTTGCTTTAAGATCAGGTGTAAAAGTTGCCTGCATGGAAGTCTCTACAGGAGGAAGCACAAGTGCTGGGTGGTGAGCTGCTCACACCATGGATATACTAAACTGCTATTCTGTACTTGTAAAAACACCATCCACCAACAAAACAACCTGGGACACCTCTCTCCACCCCACTGTCACAGAGGCTCTGCTAGAATTGAGACACCAGTGTGGGGTGAAAACCCCAACACTTCTGTATCAGCACTGGAAGCACAAAGGGATTATTTTCAGCCACAAACTTCACACAGCAAGAGCCAGAAATGCTCAGCTCCCACTTGAGCTCCTGAAAACAAACTGGCGGGTTAGCAGTGCCAAGCAGCTCCTAATCAGGTGTTTCAGTAGGAAGCAGAGGCTGCTGAGCTTCTCATATTCTGACTTGATGACAGGTTTATTTCTGCCTGGCACCAGGAGAATTGCACTGACAGGAAGGTGTTTGAACAGCGAGAATCTTCAGATACACAAGAACGACAGAAAATTAAACAGCCCATTGATTTAAGGGGTGAAGCACTTTAAAGAATCCAACAACAAAGTTTTAAAGTTTAAAATAGTGAATTAAAAAACAAGTACCATTCCAGCATGTTATCTCAAAATAAAATCTTGCATTCTGAGAGCTGCTTAGAATTCTATTTATGTTCCATGTAGAAATCCTGGTTTCCACCACAGAAAAGCCTGTTGAATACCTTCATGCCAGTTGTGTATGAACAAACATTTAAATTCCTTTCAGTGTAAACAAATTCCTATCTAGAACCCTCCAGAACACCAACATCTTCCAAATGTCCTTTTTTTTAGGTCTAGTAAGCTTCATCTAAGAGCAAATAATATTAACAGATATTTTGTACCAGAAACTTAAAATCATAAACAGCTGTCATGTCTGGTTTCCCTACAGTGACTCCTGCTTTGCAGCAAACTTCCTCACAAGGACTCTGTGATATCCTCATCCTCTGGGAAGAACAGTTCTTGTTTCCTCATTTAACAGACAGCACCAGCTACACCGGCCACACGCAAATTCTCTACATTATGGTTTGCTTAAACTCCACCCCTCTGCCCCCACCACACATAAAAATCTGCACTTTGAGCCAACTTTAAATACAGAATAATGAACCAGTAATTATCTTGTGAGCCAACACTAGTTTGTATTCTTCCCTGAATAACACTTTTTTTTTTGCAGAAGAGAAGGACTGCTACAGAAACACAGCAACATTCAAACCCTTTAAAACAAAAGGTAGATTATTTAATGCATTAACGATGTTAATCTGAAGATAAATAAATCCACAACAGACTTTTAAGTTTCTTTTGAGATTTCCTTTTCTTTGCAGAGAATATTTCTGATATTATACAGTACTGAGAGGGTGTTCTTTTATTTTCTTAATGTCCAGGTGAAAAGCAAAGCTCAGTTCTCTCTGCTCTCTTCGTGGAACTCCTCAATGCCCTGTTCCAGGCGTGATTCTTTCATAAGCTTTTACTTGAAAGCGGAGTGGTGAGCAATATTAATTTCAAGAATAACTGGATGGTTTGGTCCCTGAGTCATCTTCTTGAGAGCCCATACTCTGAAAGGGAGAGAGTTAGTTCTGTTCAGAAACAGGCCTGAAGGTTTGAGAAAGACAGTTCTTTACTTTCCTACCTGTTTAACTTCAAAGTGCTTATGAAATAACATGCACTTCCTTTTTGATTGAAATAACTGCAGGATTAATTAGGACAAACCCCCTTCAAAAATCGTAAGTATCTTTATGATGATTCATGTTTATGCACATATTATTATTAAAAATATGTAATATTCACACTGACATTCAGTACAAGATACTCACAGCACTGAATGAATCTTACATACTCTTACAAGACATCAAGATCAATTACCTTCTGCACAAACTGAGGGTTCACAGTGATCTCTTGATCCATGGCTTTCAGTCGTTCATCAAGCTCTATACATTTCAGCATCTTAAAAATAATATATAGAAGTCAATTATTTTGTCTAGCTTGTACATGATCTTTAAGACATTTCATGGCTGTGCCATGAAGAACCAGTAACTCTGCCATTGCTAAAGTTCCACATCAAAATATTCCCATCCCTCAGCTCCCAAGCAAAAGTGTCTTCCTAACAATCCTTTTTCAGGCCACTGATAGACAATCCCTTGAGGGTCAACCATCTTAACCTACAGGCAGGTTACTGACAGCCAGTGGAAGTGATACTTGAAGTCTAAAACTCTAAAACCAATCTTTCTAATCCATTCAATTCAAGGATGTTCCCATCACCAACAGCAAGCAGTCTCCTGAAACAGCTCAAGCTGTGCAGGACACAACAGGGAATATATTGACAGTAACTCTCAAATGTCAAACCTTTAAATACTGGTACTGTGAAATAGTCAAATAATGATTCAGAGTCCTCAATCACTACATCCATAATTACCTACACTGGCTTTTCTGTTTACACACTAAGGCGCTCTGGTAAGAATTCCAAAAGCAGTTAAAGATTTACCTCCTGATCAATGTTATGAAGCATAGCTGGATTGTTATATTTTTCAGGATTATCATGGAAACAGACCATACCATCTTTCTGATTAATACTTGCGAAGATTTCACCATCTTCTATCTGAAATGAGAGAGGGTTTAATGTAAATTATCACCAAGCACTGGATTTCAGGTAACCACTACACACACACTCCTTGTGCAATCGTCTTTAACTTGGTTGCTCTTATTTTTTAACAGCTTCCCAAAGACACATAATTCATGCCTTCCCTTAGGTGGAGAACAGCTTTGGAGATTTTTTGAGGACAGTCTAAACACCACAGCAGACTGACAGTATTT
The DNA here is from genome assembly GCA_013396735.1 of Grallaria varia. NCBI lineage: Eukaryota > Metazoa > Chordata > Aves > Passeriformes > Formicariidae > Grallaria > Grallaria varia. The sequence goes on along the minus strand of VWZG01009826.1, from coordinate 47,121 downwards.
CCTCCACTCTGAAAAAGAACTGCCAACCCAAACACTAATTTTATTAGCATAGTTTAGCCAAGTCACAGGTCTTACCATGTGGAGGACGTATTTTTCTGCTTCTTGGGGTCCCGACAGCTGCACTCGACTTGCCATGTCTTGTAGTGACAATGTTAAAAACGTCTGAAATTTAGAAAGTATCAAATCATTAAAATCAGATGTCAGGAATTTTCCTTGTCGATCCTTCATGGCCTAAGTAATCTTATTTTGGAAGTCTAATGGGAACAAACAAGTGGAACACATAGTTATTACTTACAAAGGGACCAGGAGAGTGAGTCAGTTCTCCCTCCAAAGACATCAATTTGTTACACTGTGCACATATGAAGTCATTACCTATTTCTGCAATTCCTTTGCAACCCAGTCCTGACCACGTCCCACCTCTTCCCCCTCCTTTTTACACAAAAAAGGTGACTGTCCATCCCTTGAACTTCCTTCAAGAGATTCATATATTGCATTCCTTCTGACCTTTGGTCTACTGCAACAAATACCATTTGAGCTTGCCAAACCAAAAAATACCTTTCCTCAATTATCTTTCAGGATTAATCCAATGTCTCAGGTGAAGGAGCACCTCACTGCACTGCTTCTGTTTTTCCTTTTATTTCAGACACTTCTAAAATCTGTCCTATTTGCTCATTCTAAAGGAGCAGCCTGTAAAGTTCAGCTTTCCTATTTTGTGAAGAGCTGAAGGTCACTGGGTAACAGAGCTCACTTTTTTGATTATGTCTGAAAGCCTCTTGGGCAAACCCCTCTGGCAGATGGATTGAATCACCTTTTAGATAACATGTAAGTAGTCAACTGAATTGCTTTCCTATATAGAGCATTTTAGTCTCATTTGTTTCAGACACAAACTTCAGTTTCAGTCATTTCTCTGCCACATTACTATGTCATCATCTTGCTCTAAATGGAATATATTTCAGAGATACACTCTTAAAGGAAACCCACTCACAATTTCTCTTACCTTGGTTAGCCTCTGAATATTCTTTTTGTAGAGAGATGACAAGCATTGCTTAACCAGCCCCATATTGTTATCCCTTGTGAATGTTTCACTGTGTTTGTTCACCAGATTTCGAAGCTCCGAGGGTTTATTGGTTGAATAAACTTGTGCTAATTCATGGTAAGCATTGCTAAGAGGCTGCAATTAGAAAAAGGAGAACCCTTCCTAAAGAACATGGTTCAACCAGCACCACACAACCTCTCCAGTGTTTTAACATTAGAAGCCATGCAGGCATTGAAGTAAATTTAAGTAGCTCGAGCATTTCTCATAAAAAATACATGACTTAATGGCAATGGCAGGTCCCCATACACTAAATCTGTACTGCTGCAGTGCAAGATTTAATAAACATAATTCAAAGACCTCCGTGTGACAGTTTTATTTACAGCAGTATGAAAAAACCTCCCTTAGCTGACCAGGTGAGAAGCAAGCTGAGTTGAAGGTAAGCAGGATATTGCCTTGTCACTGCCCATCCATTAGATTTGTTTTGCCCTCTGAGACACTCATCCTTGACCACGATGTGTCTCAGCACAGAAAAGATACTCGGGGTGAAACCAGTTCACCTAAATCACCTTAAAATGGTTTGAGCTTGCTTATTAGTATCTGAAGTCAGAAGATCTTTGGAACTCTCTAGAATTTTGGTCACAAATCAGCAAACTCAGTGTTATATAAGAAATAACTAACTTTAAGTGTGCTGTTTACTTAGGATCAGAACTCTCTCACTGGCAGTTTTGTCTCCCACCCTACACCCTCCTTCTCTGAATGCCTACAGACTCCAAACAATACAGTTTACTTGTAACAGATACAGAAATTGCCAAACAAACTGTATCTACTGCACACTGGAAAGGCAGCATGGCATTGCACCATCAAATGAGGGTAGAAAAAAAATCATTTACAAATTCAGATTTGTTGTTCTGTTATTTAGCTGTATTTGCAAGACTTACCTTAATGAATCTACCAACTATCTGGGAAGTGTATTTTGGTAGCTGCTGAACTTTGCCAAGTAGTATCAAGGAAACTAGGATATACTTTTTATATGATTCCAACATAATATGACTGACTGCCATGGCTGGAGTAGTTATTGCCTAAGCAAAAGGAAAAGAAACAGAACAGAAATTTAGTATACTTCCTGGCTAGCTACTGCATTAATAAAAATCTCAGTTTCACACTGCATGCAGAAAGGATACCACCAAGATATAAAGGTCTCCTTTGAGCATTTAAGCTTAACTAACTTCTGTCAAAATTAACTATCCAAAAATAGCTGAAAAAAGAGGGGAATTTTATACAAGCTAGACAAAACATATCACGTTACAGTGATGCCTACCTTAAAAAAAACCCAGTTCAGACCGAATCAAAACTTCTTTCCTTGGTATATATCTAAAGTTGTACCAGAAATCACCTGTAGCTACTTGTTAATCAGGAATGGTTATACAGTCCCTGTAGAACCTGGATTTACACAAATCCCTAAAGAGGTTTTATAAAGCTATTACACCATCAGATCTCATATTTAAGTATGAAAGAGGTCTGCAGAATAGGGAAAAGGGATTTTAGTGTGGTGTGATACTGAAAGTACCCAAGAAGTAGACCCTTGTTTACAGAAAAGAAAAATGCTGCACCAGTTCATTCTGCACATTTAGAACATTTTCTCCTTACACAAAGTTTTCCCAGTTGTGCTATTTTCTCTTCTTTTCCAGATAAAGTAAAATCAGAAAATATTGAAACAGCCTTGAAGAAGTGTAATTCCCCTCATAAAACGAGCAAGGGCCTCAGCAAAACCTGGACTATTTTTAAAGGACGCACAACTGTGTGTCAGCCTGTGACCTGTTTCTGTGCTGCAGTTCTAAGCAGGCAGCTGAATAATATTTATAGTGAGATAAAATTAACATCACCCTTTGAGCTGCACAGCTTCATGGTGCAGTAGGGCTGGAAGGGACTGTCTTAAAGGAAAACACCTCTAAAGGCAGTTTGGTTTTGACAATTCAGAGGGGCTGTGTTCTCTCAGCACTAATTACACATCTACTTTTGCCTTTCCACTGATCACACTTCAGACTCACCACTTCACTTAAAGTTACCTGTTCATAAAAGTAGAGCGCTCTTTCAAAGTTCTTTAGCCCAGTGTATATCATCCCACCATAGTAGTAGTAACATAAAAAGTGCTTCGCATCATATGCCCCATTCTCTTTACAAATATCCATCATGTCCACATCTAGATACGGGAGGGCAGGTTTAAAGCATTTTGCTAACAAACAGAGCTACAAGAAAATAAATCAAGTTTTCATAAATTAGCCATTTCCATTCAAATTTCCATGAGGAAGAAGTTGAAAGTAAATTAATTAGGGTACTATTTAGTAAGTTTCACTCCTCCACCAGTGATAAAACAGAGCATGTCAGTAGAGCTGTAACAGTTTATTCATTGTGTCATGGCTGAGAACCCTTAATGCAGATTACAAACTGTTACAAAATTACCCGACTCCTAAAGAAATTAAACTCTGACAAAGCTGCTTGAAACTCCAGGTCTGCCAAAGTACTGTGCTGGCAGCACTAAACATTGCTCTGAACATTCCTGTCCAACCCCAATTCCTGGGAGCCAAGAATGAGACAGAAGTGCAAACCCAGGCCAAAGATATCAGGACAAACATGTCTTTTGTCAGACTTGAGCAGACAGTAGCTCAATATTACACTGATACTACCTAAGATGAGCTGTGTGTGACTTTCAGCCCACAGAGAAGGGATGTCAAAGGACATTCAGAAGTCATCAGCAAAACCTAAGACCTGGGGATATGCACCGAACATTTAAAATTAATAATTAATCTGTGTATCAGATTGAGATTTTACTTCAGTATATCATCCTATTTACTACTGAACAGTTCAAAAGCCATTTTTACATTGCAATATGTGAACATGCATTTCCTCAAAGGGTTATAGGTATTTTATAAGCTTTTACTGTCACAAAAAGTCCTTAGCTCCCCTTACCTGGCAGAGATCTGCATGTATTGAGGTCAGCTGGTTTGTGTTCATCTGCATCTTGTCTATGGCTTGTCTGAGAATGCTAATTCCTCGCAGGGGCTGTCAGAAATTACATCTCTTTCAGACAATTTCTCATAGATGGCAGCACATTGGATCTTATGTTGACACTTACAAATGAAAAATAACACTAATTGACAGGTTCCATTAAGTAGGAGTTTATTTGAGGTTCCCTTTTTGTGGGATACTGAAGACTCTCAGAAAATAAAAATTCTCGATCTCTACTTCTATCTCTGGCCAGATTTCACTTACGTGGCCTGGAAAAGTCAATATCTTAGCAACAAAACCACTGGTCAAATATTCCTTAGTCAAATTTCCTGTACATTTTAAGGCATTTCATTAAGACCATTATATAACACCAGTGAGAATAACACTGAAACGAATACCACTGACTCACCAGTGCTAATAATTTCTGCAGCTCTCTCCTACTCATGCACACATCATCTGAAGAACATTCCTGGTACTGTGGATTTCCTATTTTGTGTGGCAGAACATGTTTTTAAGTGACTTTCCTCCCCAAAAAATTATCTTCCTTATGTTTTCCTTAAAGAAATCTTAAAATCCTGGGTTTGGTTCATTACCTCTCAGGAGGCTTAACAACTAAGGAGCTCTACAGAAATACTTAATGTGAAGTTAGTGGCAAGTCTACATGGAGTAAGACACTGGTAACATCCCCTTTAAGCCTTGGCTATGTAGTAGCTTATTTGTAGTAGATGGTACTTGCTCACCTGTTTTCTCTCCACAAGGGCATTTGTTAACTGGTGGCATAGGCCAGCAACTAAATACAGTAAAAAACAAACAAAAAACACCACAGTGAAAAATCAGAAACACTGAACTATCCAAAAATATATATAAAGTCTGAAATTAAGCTTAACTTACAAGTGTCTGTTGCATATCTAATGTGTTCTCCATTACAAGTGCTGATAAAAAGCTGCACCTGTGAGAATAATGTTTCGAAGTCAGGGATGCTGGGCATAGAAAACTTCACAAACCTGAAACAAACAAACAAAGGGTTTAGCACTTAATGTCTAGAGGTTAATAAAAAGCTTCATCTTCATTGCTAAGTCTCTGCATGTAGGGGCATGCAAACAAATCCAAAGTGTTTCTGACAGCTGGCGTAAGATTTCCCCAGGAGCTGCACAAAAACATTTGAAAACACCTTTCCATGCACATCCCAACTCTCAATTTACTGCAAACTACAATTTAGAACAAACTACAGCAAACAAAGATAATTTTATCTGGTACAGTGGTTAAATGATAACGGAAACACTGATGAATTTTAATACTCAGCCACGTAACTTCTCTGGACACTCCCGCCTATCCTGCAGCCACCTCCTGCTTGAAGGTGCTCAGGAGTTCTCAGCTATTAAATTACTGGACATTTCTCTCTTATTAGGAGCTCCTTCTCTTCAGTGCCAGCTTCTCTCCATCTCTGGTGGTTCCTGAGCATCTGCAGGCTGTAGCCTCGCATGATGCATTTTACAAGGTGCTAGTGAATTGTAACATCTCCACGTATTACAATACTGTTTCAAAAGGGTAGCAGAACCAGAACTAGAATTCTGATCTTTCCCTTAAAAGACAATTATAAAATAATAGTGGGACCTGCAGATACTTCACTTGCAATGAGGCACACTCAGTTTGAATGTCAGGGCCAAGTATCTTCACCTCACCTCAGCACCCCCAAGGAAATTCAAATATTGTCTTGAACTACAGACAATAGCAAGAGCCTCAGTGCTGTCTAGAGACAAACACCCAAGGATTATGATAAAACCCATGTTTCATTGGAATAAAACGTCTTGCTCCATGTGTACAGTTCAGCACACTAATGCCCTGAAAATCAGGTTTTAAAAGCTAATTTTATAACGAACCCCCATATCACCATTTGACAGCAATGGCATTTACAAGCTTCAAAGGTTTTTTTCTTTTGAAACTATAAATTCGCCTTGGGGTTTTCATTAAAAAAATGTGCATCACTGATGGAAACTAAACCACCGTAAGAAATGCAGATTGAAAACATTTATGTCCAGAAGAAAAGCATTTGGCTGACAATTCTGCATGTCGCCTGGTGTTTTAATATTAAGATATTTAATTAAAAGCAAGCAACACTTACAAGACAGCCAGAACACCTAATGAGTGTTCTTGCACGTCCAGGGCACCAAGCACTGTATCCAGATGGGAAAGATTTTTTGCTAGCAGCTCTCCACTTTTATTGATCAGTTCACAAAGCTGGGTCATTTGCCCTGAAATAAAAAAAGCACCATTGTCAAACTCTAATTAGGGAACACTCACACATTCCCATACCTCACTACAATCTGCTTCCCTATGTAACCTCAGGAAATAGTCAGATCACCCCAAGATTTAATTTTCTTTAATACAACAGGCATAAGTTTTCAACCCACCACATGTGTTTTTTAATTAAAACATACAGCAGAGCTTGTTCCTTGCTCCTCCTCAAGCCCTACCCACCATTCAGGTCTGCTCATAAGCATGTTTTTGAAGTAGACATTAAAGTTACAACTAAGTACATACAACAAACGGATTTAAAAACCTGTCCTTAGATTTACTTTGTATAATTAAAACCACAACATTTTCTATTTGTTGTAAGTTATGAACACAGCCTGAAAGGCAACTATTTTGAATTAGAAAGGTATGGTAAGCCCAAAAATCCTTACAAAGAAAGCAGACCCATTCTCATGACCTGCTTTCAAACTCTTCCTCCCCACCAATTAACTGAATGAATTAAAACTATGCCCTTCTGAAGCAGAGTATTGTTTCAATGGTCAATCCTTGCAGATTAGCAAGAAAAAACAAATGGTCTCTCACCCTGACAAGTCTTCATAAACCAACAAATAGTGCAACCATCCAGAAAGATTTACACTATCCTCAGTTCCACGGCCTTTTTGAAAAAGGAAAACCAGGGAATCCCCAGCAATGAAAGGACTGAGGGATCAAAAGTTCCCAGCGAGGGACCAAAGCCCAAGAATTCCAGAAATCCACCCCAAAACTGCTCTCTCCGTACAGAATTAAATCTGTAGGCATATGCATGGGAAGGAACAGGTCTTGCAAAACTCTCTGTGGTTTGATAGTGGTATTCAGGCACTGAAACACCTTAGTTCTGGTATCCTCCCTATCAGAGCAATCCATCCAACCTACAGTGCTACCATCTAGCATTCCTCTAAAGAACAAAGCAAAAAAACCTCCCCAGAACAGGTTCTGAGCAGCCTGGGATAGTGGAAGGTGCCCCTGCCCAGGGCAGGGGCAGAACAAGATGAGCTGTAACATCCCTTCCAACCCAAATCCACTCTGGGATTCTGCAATCTGTCCCTCTACCCACACACACTGAACAACTTACAGTCTAAGTAGAAATTCCCACACCAGACCCAGCTAAATGTCACTTCATGTCACCTCTCAGGTAGCCAAATGCTTACAGCCAGAAACCACCACAAGCACACACACTTCTGTTGCTCTCAAGTCCTCCAGCTGGTTGTCTGGGTCTGGATTTATTTTCACACAATCACAGAATGGTTTGAGTTGGAAAGGATGTTAAATACCATCCCTTTCCACCCCCTGCCATGGGCAGGGACACCTTCCACCAGCCCAGGTTGCTCCAAGCCCCGTCCAACCTGGCCTTAAGCACTTCCAGGGATGGGGCAGCCACAGTTTCTCTGGGCACCCTGTGCCAGTCCCTGCCCACCCACACGGGGAAGAATTTCTTCCCAACATCCCATCTAATCCTGCCCTCTGTCAGTGTGAAGCCATTCCCCCTCGTCCTGTCACTCCAGGCCCCTCTAAACAGTCTCTCTTCATCTTTCTTGGCCCCTTTAGGTACTGGAAGGCCACAATCAGGTCACTCCAGAGCGTTCTCTTCTCCAGGCTGACCAATTCCAATTCTCTCAGCCTTTTCTCCATCCCTCTGATCATCTTGCTGGGTTCCTCTGGACTCATTCCAAAAGGCTGTTGTCCTTCTCGTGCTGAGGACTTTCTCACAGAGAACCTCTTCCTGGTTCATCTCTAAGGAGAGAACTTCCACAAAGCCAACCAGTCTCCCCTTGAGCATTTTGCATCCCCAAAAACCTCCGGACAGAAACCTCTCCAGCCCAACTACAGGTGTACAAAGAACCATCTTCCACCTGGTTTGGACTTGCATGTTGCAGGTTTAATTTATCTCTTATACATGATACCCCCAGTAAAAAAATACTTTATATTAAATAAGTTAAACCAAAGTAGAGAATATGCTGGAGCCCCATCCAAGAACTGGCACAGATAAAACCTGGGGCCACAGAGGAAAGCATCGATTTTTTGATCAGTTTTGGGGTTCAGACATCCCAGGCAGAGGAACAATCTGGACACATTTCATGGAGCATCAACACAGCGGGAAAGTTCCCACACATAAGAGAATTAGGAGTTTAGCAATGAAACTAAGGAATTCTAACTATGGTTATTAAAACACTTTCTGAATACGTGGTTATAGTCTCAGACCTGTCATACAGTTCCGTGGGGCGGGACTCTGTCCATGCACTGCTTGGAAATGTAGAGCAGGGACACTTGGACACCTCAGAACCGTATTTTAAACCACACTTACCAAAACCCGCCTGCCCGCCCACCATGGAGGTGCCAGGCTGGGCCACAAACTCCCAGTTAAACCCCCTGCGATGCCCGCTCCTCCCTCTGCTTTAAAGGCTCATGTTTTGGCACGACCGCCGGCGCTAAAACCACCTGCTGGGAGAACGGCGGAGCTCCGCGAGGGAACCACCTCCCCTGTCACCCCCCCGGGTCAACGCGGGCACGGACCCCGCAGTGCCGGGGCTGCAGAGCCCGCATTAATCCGTGCCGAGCCCCGCAGTCCCGGGGGTGCAGAGCCCAGATTAACCCGTGCCGAGCCCCGCAGTCCTGGGGGTGCAGAGCCCAGACTAACCCGTGCCGAGCCCCGCAGTCCTGGGGGTGCAGAGCCCAGATTAACCCGTGCCGAGCCCCGCAGTCCCGGGGGTGCGGAGCCCAGATTAACCCGTGCCGAGCCTCGCAGTCCCGGGGGTGCGGAGCCCAGATTNGGGAGCCGCCGCCGGCCAATGGGAGCGCGCCGCGGGCGCCGCGCGACTCCCGGCGGCGCGCGCCGCCCCCGCCGCCTCTCGCGAGAAGAACCGTCGCCGTGGCAACCGCCGGGCTCGCGTCAGGCGCGCGGGAGGGGCCGTGACTCAGCAGGGATTGGGGAGGGGGGGGAATAGCGTGGTGACGTCATCGGCGTCACCACGGCGCGACACGGGGACACCCCCCCCACCCTCGCGACACTGTCGCGACATGGGGGCCGTCGCGACACCGCGACACGAGCTCCGGCGGATTGTCGTCCCTTGTGGCCGCCCCGCTCCGAGCGTGGCGGTTTGCGGTCTGACTCCGTGCGGTGCCCGCCCGGCCCCGGGGGACGCGGTGGGATCCCCGCGCCTTAATTGGGGTTACAGGCCTGGAATTGGAATTTCCACCCCTCGGGAGCGACTCTGAGGCGGGGAATGTGTCGGCCCTTCGGTATCCATGGCGACGGTGGAAGCCTGTGCGGAGATCGCATCAATATCCCGAGCTGCAGGTGCTGGGAATTGTATCACCTTTCTGATATTTTTAATGAAACCCTTTTTATTAGTTGTTGTAATTAATCACAAGGCTGTGTGTTAGGCCTTAAATCACTTCTAGCCAGCATAACAGCAAAAAGTTGTCATAAGCAGCTTTTTTTTGGTGAGAAGATCGCTTGGGAAAAGTGCTAAAACTGGAAGTTTTATTAAAATTAACCTTGATGTGCTTCAAGGAACAAAGTGCGTGAGAGAAAGATGTTGTTGTTGGAACTGGACATCTGGAAACGAGGACCTTTGGCAGAAACCAGCAGATAGGGAGGAAGACAGTCAAAGGCTCAGTATTTGTGTCGGAAAAAGATACTAAAGAGACTAAAAATATGAACTAATTAGTATAAACAATGAGATATTAATAACCCATAGTGGCTAGAATACCAATTAATATAAGGGAATGATATCATTTAGAACCAATGAATGTTAATTTCTTGTTAAAAATTTATCAATAGGTGAAAAAGTGATGAATCGGTGTCTGTTATTCCCGAGGTATTTGGCAGCAGAGGGGACCCCTGAGGACCATCCAGTCCAACCCCCGGCCCTGCACAGACACCCCAAGAACCCCACCCTGTCCCTGTGCCCTTGTCCAAAGGCTCCCTGCGCTCTGGCAGCCTCGAGGCCGTGCCCACTGCCCTGGGGAGCCACAAATGTGTGTGTATTCCCTCCCTGCTTGGTCAGCGACATCCAGCTGTGTTGCGATCCCGTGCCTTGCAGGGAGCCAAATGCCTCCAAGTGCGAGTGAAAGCACAACCCCGAGCTGGCCTTCACCCCTGCCCCCTCCCAGCCTCACTGCTGGGCTCAGTCCTGTCCAGCCACTTCTCCCTTCCCTCCCTGACCTTCCCCGGCTCACCTGGTGCCTCCAGTGCGTTTCCAGGATACAAGGACAATATATTCCACTGGAAAGCACTCTGGACTTGAAAAATTAAATGTTTTGGGACTCTGTTATTGCTGACTGGCAGACTCTTTTCTTTCCCAGCCCAGGGGTTGCCCAACGCTGTCAGTGCCACTTGGGAGAACTCCCCCTTTTTCGTCCCTTTTAACCCCCACAGCGCTTTTTGACCAGACCTTTGGTCCCGTGGCAGAACACTGAACCCTTTGTGGTGCTGTCGGTGCTTCTTTGGGGTCCGGGGACTGGCTTTTAAGGGTCCCTGTCACCCGTGGGGGACAGAGCTGTGTCACATGGAGCAAGACCGTGGTGGCGGAGCGTCCCCTCCGCACGAAGGGGCAGAAATGGGTGTGTTTTATGGAGAAATCAGCGTGTTATTGTGCCCCCACACCACACACTGTGTCCCCACACCACACACTGTGTCCCCAAAGCACCTCTGCAGGCAGGGATGGGCATGGGGGGGGGACAGGATCAGGGAGAGGGTCCGCAGGAGGAGGGGACATAGAGAATGCCCAAGGCTGAAAGGGAGAGAAACTGAGGCAGGGAGGAAAGGGAAGGGAAGGCAAAGCAAGGTTTGGGAAGGGATGGTTTAGGAAGGGAAGGGGAAAGGGAAGGGGAAGGAGAAGGTTTGGGAAGGGAAGGGGAAGGAAAAGGTTTGGGAAGGGAAGGTTTGGGAAGGGAAGGGGAAAGGGAAGGGGAAGGAGAAGGGTTGGGAAGGGAAGGGGAAGGTTTGGGAGGGAAGGGGAAGGAGAAGGTTTGGGAAGGGAAGG
>VWZG01009826.1:21371-34552 GCA_013396735.1 Grallaria varia | reverse complement strand
TCCCCAAGCCCCCCATCCCTTCCCCAAGCCCCCCATCCCCTTCCCCAAGCCCCCACCATGATTCTGCTGAGCTGCCTCCTGCACCTGCGGCCGCGGCGCTGCAGCCCCCTGGCAGGGCTGGGCAGGGGGCTGGGCCCCGCCGGGGGGTCCCGCCGGGCGCTGCGGGTGCTGGTGGACATGGACGGGGTGCTGGCCGACTTCGAGGGAGGTTTCCTCAAGAAGTTCAGGGCCAGGTACCCCGACAAGCCCTACATTGCCCTGGAGGACCGGCGGGGCTTCTGGGTGTCGGAGCAGTACGGGCGCCTGGGAGCCGAGCTGAGTGTGAGTTGTGCATCCCCCTGGGACCCTCTGGCCCCCGGGGCGTGGGTGCAGCGCCGGGGAGGGCTGTGGGTGCTGGCCAGAGCTCCCACCAAAGCACGGGTCCAGGTCTCAAAGCAGGAGCGCTTCCAGTGCTGCCTTTTTCCCCAAAATCCGGTGGGTTTTGTGCTGTCGCTTTCATGGAGTCATGGGAGGGTTTGGGTTGGAAGGGCCCTTAAGCTTGTCTCGTTCCAACACCATTATGGGCAGAGACACCTTCCACTAGACTCAGGTAGTCCAGTGGTCTTTTTCCTTACATGCATGGATGGAGATGGATGCAAGGAAAGGAGATATTTCAGAACATCTGTCTTAAAATACTCCAAATTGCATGGCTGGGTTTTTGTAGCTCTGATTTGGCCACAGGGACTGATAGTGTTCCTGGATGGATTATTCAGCTCCTCGACAACAATGTGAGGAGTAGGATTCGGCACAAAAGTTGAGAGCAAACCGTGCAATTGATGCTTCATGCAAGGGCTTACTTAAAATTAAAACAACTCCAGGCCCTCCTGTGCCTGAAAATTACTGTGTTCCTTTTAATAATTAAAGCCGACAAGCAGAAGCTCTCTTAATGTTGTACTTTATCATTAAACGACAGGCTGACCAATGCAGAGGGCTGATTTCTGCCTCTACATGTTTCCCATCCCTGATGGGATCTCTGTGATCTCATCCATGTATTGCAGTTGCACTAGTTGAAAGGTGTTATGGCAAATAAAAGGCCTCCTGTTTTTAGTGGGATGATGGCTACAAGGAAAGGAGCAGGAATAAAGTCTGGGGCTCTCCCACAGGCAAAGCTGAAGGAATACCATGTCCTCTGTGGCTGGGATTCACAAACGGGAACTGCAGGGCATTCTTCATGCAGTAAAGCAGATGTTAAAAGTTTGGCAGGGCTAATGCACGATAATGAATTTTTCTTTCTTGATCTTAACTACGTTGGATGTGTTAAATGAAGTGAGCTCGTCTTGTGTCTGCTGTGATCATGTAAAACTGCCAAAACCTTGGGCTGAACAAGTAGCAAAATTTCCACAGAGCAATTCTGGTTTCGTCCATGGCTACAGGGCAGGGATAAAGAGAGTAGGAGCTGCTGTGTGGCCGTGGGCACGTGGGCCATGCCAGTCCAGAACGCCAGGAACCTGCTGCAGGGGTCCAGAAAACAGGAGCCAGAGCCCAACCAGCTGCAGGTCCCAGCTCTGAAAGGGAGAACAGCTCAGCAATGCATGGAGCACTGGGAGGACAGGGAACCCTGGACTGGCAGGGAAATTCCTCATGGGCAGACACAAGAAGAAGGGATTTGAGGGTCTGTCCTGCCTGGCACGTGGGGGGATTCCCAGCCTGGGGGATTTTTCCATCTGCTGGGGCAGAGTGATGGTCGTGGTGTGACAGGGAGTCATTCTGGCTCTGGGAGCTGAGTGGATCTTTTCTTCAAGATGAGTTTAGTTCTTCCCTCCTCAAGCTTGATTGCAAAATGCTTTTTGGCATAATTGGAAGCAGGATGGCTGCGGAAGTCCTTGCTGAAGGAAAGCACTTCAGTGCAGTTTGAAGTGCTGTGCTGCAGCAGGCTGTGTTTTTCAGGTGGCTCTTGTGCAACTACAGTCAGTATCTTAAAAATAAAACATCCTTGCTCGTTAGTCTGAAGCAGAGCAGCTCTAGCTTGAATATTTGCCTGACCCCACGGCAAACTTTTAGGGCAGCTGTTCTTGCCATGGATCCAGGAGGCATTTCTGCTGGGTCTCTGCCCAAATCAATGTGTTTCATTTTGGACAGGTATGAAGAAGGCTTTCCTCCCCTCCTCTGGACCACCAATGTTTTCTGCTGCTTGGGCAAAAGCAAAGAGTGCAACAGTCTCTCCTTTTAAATTGAGTGTCTGGTCTTCTCATGTTACCTGGGGTTTTTTGAGAAATACAGGGTTTGATTCTGGCATGTCATGCTAAAAACTCAGTGCCCAAATATGTGATGCGTTGATGCCAGTTGCAAGCTCCCTGTCAATACCAGAAGGCTGGGATGGGCTTAAAGTTCCTTTTGTCCCTATTTCCCTACCTCAAACTTAGAGACCGAGGTGTTCACAATGAAAACCAATCCTTCATGGCAGAGCTCCCTTCTAGAGTTCTCCTGGCTGCATCTGCAGCTCCTCAGCTGTATCACAATGCTGGGACAAGGCTGCTTCTGCTTCTTTCCCAGCTCTCCTCCCCAAGGACCTGGTGTTTGTGCAAAATAATTGCTTTCCCTGGTGCCTGACAAACTGTTACCTGTTTGAGGCAGTGCAGTGGATGCTGTTCTTTAGAGCTGTGCTGGATCCATAGCAGGCAGCCCCTGGACTCTGCCCTCATCCCAAGGTTTTGTTCCCCGTGGTCTCCTTTCAGTTCTCCCTGTGCTGTACCGTTGCATCCTGGCTGCTGACCTGGATGTTAAGTGTTTCAAATCCTTGCCTGGAGATGCTCTATTTGCCTGATAGACCTTTCCCAGGCGTCCCTGAGGAAGAGCATCTGCATTCATGCTGACGTGTGGTTCCTCCTGTAATATGCTTGCACCTGGGAGAGCAGCCCGGCTGCTGTTGGGAGTGATCTCATGGAGACAAATGGGCCAGACAGCATCTGTGCCTGAACAGCATCACGTTACAGCAGGGCTGCCAGGCCATGTCAGCCAGATCCATGTGGACCCAGCCCTCTGGACCCAGCCTCAGGGTTTGGGGCACGTCTGGGTATTCTCTTGTGTTTTGCCTTGAAGAAATGTGCTGCTCCCTCTGTGTCTGGGGCTGCAGAGGCAAAACCAAGGCTGCCCCAGAGCATCTCTGGTCCAGATTGTGTGGGAAAGGTGCAGGTTGGCAGGTGGGGAGCAGAGGCACCCACAGAGGCATGGGGGGTTAGCAGGAGGGGACTGGAGCTGGTGCTCCCACTGTTGTCACTGTCACCAACCTCTGTCTTAGCCAAAGGTGAGGAAGACACACACACAAGAAGAGTAGCAAGAAGCCCTGTGCAGTAACTGCTCTCTTTCACCTCTCAGGAGAAAGCCATCAGCATCTGGGAATCCAAGAACTTCTTCATTGAGCTGGACCCTCTCCCTGGGGCTGTGGAAGCTGTGAAGCAAATGGCAAATTTGGCAGAGTGAGTAGGAGCCTGCCCCGTGGTGTGTGGGGAAGGACAAGGGAGCATCTGTGGCTTTGTGGGCTCATCCTCCTCATCCCGGCAGAACATGCTGAACACAACATCAGCATTAAAAATGAATGACTCCCTGTCCACCGGGCACGGGAAGAGAGAGAGGGCTCTGACTTCTGGAGCAGTCACCAAGAGCATCAGCCACGTGCTGCCCTTTGCCTTCAGCTCTGCTCCCAGCGAGGGTGGGGAAAAGGGGCACGTGTTTGTATGGGTGGGATCCTGTGAGGTGGGGGATTAAATCACCCTGGTTTGATCTGTGTGTAGCCGGGGGTCACCTTTGGGCTCCTGCCTGCTCTGGCACGGAGTGACGCTCTGCCCCTGTTTTTCTCCTCGTGGCAGCACCGACGTGTTCATCTGCACGAGCCCCATCAAGAAGTACCGCTACTGCCCTTTCGAGAAGGTGAGCAGGTCTGACCCCTGGCTGTCCACACTGCCCAGCAAAGCCAGCCGACCCCAGCTGTAAAATGGCAGCAGTATTTCCCTGCTCTAGCAGTTCTGTCCCTAAGCTTTGCCTTTTTGCACGCACTGAGGTTCTTGGTCTTAGGATCTCATCACGACACCAAAGGCTGCTTTTGGCTTTAAAAGAACTTGTGCTTCAACAGCACCCAAATCCATCCCACTAATGAACTTATTAAGAGGTATCAGCCCTGCACAGTGGCCAGGGCTGCTTTCATTCCACCTGCCCCATCCATCGGCCTTCCCTGAGCTCACCACCCACCTCTTGCCTTCCAGTATGCCTGGGTGGAGAAGCACTTTGGCCCTGAGTTTCTTGAGCAGATCGTTCTGACACGGGATAAGACAGTGGTTTCTGCTGACCTGCTTATAGATGACAGACCTGATATAACAGGTGAGGGGTGAGGGAGTGACTGGATGCAGCGGCTGGTGGGTGTTGGTCCTTCCGTGCTTGATTAGGCTCTCGTTAGGGTTTTGTATCTTCAGGCTCTTCGTGCTGGAGTAAAGTCAACCTCGGTGTCTTGTGGAGTTGTGCAGAGCACTGACCTCTCTCCTGGCTTTGCAGGGGCCGAGCTGAACCCCACATGGGAGCACGTGCTCTTCACTGCCTGCCACAACAAGCACCTGCAGCTGAAGCCCCCCAGCCGTCGCCTGCACTCCTGGTCTGACGACTGGAAGGCCATTCTGGACAGCAAACGCCTCCCGCCCGGCCAGACCACCTAAACACTGGCCTGCCACGGCCACCCGGGGCTGCAGCCACCCCCTCGTGTCCCTGGAGAGTCCTGCTGAGTGCCAGACCCACGGATGGACAGACAGACAGACATTGTCCCTGCTGCGGAGAGGAAGAGGAGGGTGAGCTGAAGTGCCACAGCCACCTGGACCTGGAAGACAGACCCCAGCCCAGCTGTGCCACAAGAGACACAGGCCCTGTGGACCTGGCAGCCCGGCTGGGGGGCATTTTCCACTGGTTCCTGGGGTCTCTGTGCTGCTTCTGATGGACAGGGTCACCCTCAGAGTGTCACTGCCCCTGGCTGGTGCACTGCGTGGCACAGACCAGCTCTCTGCCCTCCCCTCTGCATTACGGTTGGGCATCATGTGGGGGGTTTGTTTTGTCCTCAGGTCAGTTTTCCCCCTGCCAGTGCCTGGATCTGGGGAGAAGAGGGTGGCTGGAAGGGCTGGGGGGCAGGGGGATGCTGCCCAGGCTCCCTACAGGGGCTCGGCTGGGCTGTTTCTTGCAGCTGATGCAGCAGGATGGTTTACATCCTGCAGGGAGAGTCCCTGCAGCTGGATATGGGGACAGGACCACTCCTCCCATGGGTCTGGCTGTGGGGAGAGAGCTCTGAAGCACTGCAGCCACCTTCCAGCTGGTGAAAGGGATCCCACTTATCCTCATCCACAAAGAGCTGCCACAGCTTTAGACCTTGGGGTTTAGAGCTAATTTGGGATGAAGAGGGGACCTCTTCTCCCGTCTGCTCATCGCTCATGAATGCTCTGGGGCATTCTGGGGCATCCCAAAGCCTTCAGTGTGGAGCTGCCTGGGAAGATGCCAGTGGGGAAGAAGCAGGGCTGGTGGAGGAGCTACAGCATGGCTGAGGGTCCTTGGGCAGGTTTGGGGTTGTGCTGGTGGAGCATTGTCACAACCACATCCATAGGTGCTGTTTGCAGTTCTCACGTGCTGCAAGGGAAGCTGTTGAGGGGGATGTTGCTGCAGAAGGCTGGGGAGCTGTGCTGGTTTTGGCTGGGGTAGAGTTAACTTTCTTCACAGAAAGCAGCCCCCTACCAGCCACTGTGAAGAAATTTAACTCTCCCCCAGACAAAACCAGCACAGGAGCCCATCAGAGGTGCCAGGAGACTCTGTCACAGGGTGAGTTTGTTCTGCAGCTCCACCACTGTCCCAGCTCTGTGTGTCTGGGGATGGAGAATGTGCCAGCCACCCCTGCCAGGTGACTGTGCTGGGGCTGCTGAGCTCTGGGCACAGCCAGTGCTGCTGGGAAGCTGCAGCTGGGCACCAAAGAGGGAGTGTTTGGACCAAGGGGCAGCTCCACGAGGCATGCTTTTGCCATATCTGTGCCCACTGTGTTTTCCTCCCTTGACCAGCTTGTTCCTGCCTCTCTGAGCCCACACCAGTCTGGCCTTGAACTGCAGCGACCTGTCTGGCACCAGAAAGCAGCCACTGCTGCTGCTCCTCTGCCCGGCCCCAAAAGAAGAGACATCCCAGCTGCTCAGGAGAGCCTGGCATGCCCTCCCTGTCTCTGGCACTGCCATGGGGCAGCCACGGCCCCGCTGGCCCCAGTGGGAGCTGGTGCTGGACTGTCCCCAGGCAGAGCCCCAGAGATCCACCGGGTGTCACTGGTGACACCAATGCCATGTGTCCCCACACTGGGATCCCACTGCATGTTCCTGCCCTCCTGGCCCAAGGACTTTCTGGCTGCAGGGGTAAAATTCCCCACTGGCAGAGGTGGTAGCCAGGGCTTGCCTGGGATTAGCCACCCTTTGGTCCTTGCTCACGCCTTTGGCTTGGCTCTCCCTTCTCCATTCAGCCCCCCATCAGCAAAAGGATGTGAACTTAAAGCTACATAACCAACAAATAACCTAATTCAGCAGTGGCAGCCAGACCCCCCTGTCTGGGACCTTGGAGCGGTTCTGGAGTTGGTGCTTTGGAACCTGTGCCTTCCTGGGCTGCTGCAGGGACAGGGACAGGGACAGGGACAGGGCCTGCGTTGATTTAGGACCTTCTGAAAGCTGCCCCATTTCTTGGGGTGGCAGGACTGTACAAAGTTGACGTGGCTGGCCCGGGGTAGTGGGAGTTACATACCACAAGCCTCATTTTTTTTTTTAATTTTGGGGTTTTTTTCCTCTCTTTTTTTTTCATTTTTTTCCACTTTGAACCACTGTGTGCTTCTCTGGGTGGTGGGTTTGCTCTGGTGAGGGTGTAATTAGGATGTACAGCCACCTAAGACGCAGCCCCCTGGCCGAGAGCTGCCCTGGGCACGGGGTTTGCAGGCTGGGAGCTGGGACAGTGTGGGAGCACATCCCAAAGCCCTCGGCTCCAGCAGACCCCCACCGGCCCCTCCGCACAGCCGGGGTGGCTTCACGGCATCCAAGCTGCTTTTTGCCCAATGGCACCACGTAAACATGAACTGCCCGAGCTCTCCAGAGCCTTCTCACTGCCCATCCTTGAGCCAAAACAAGTGGCACAGTGTCACAGAGGCTGCCCAAATCTGCCACCTTCCCCCGAGGCCGGGGCAGACCCGTGGCACGTGGTGGCTCTCTGGGGCCAGCGGGTCTGCTCCCTGTGGTGGGATGTGATGGCAGAGACGCCGTGCGGGTTCACACCGAGTATACTTGAAAGCAAAGCTGGAGTTTTTCGTGCTTGAGGCCGTGACTCGACGCACAGAGATCCTGAGCAGGTGACTGGCCCGTTGGCTCCCACCACACCCGGGACCAGGAGGTGACTCTCTTGTCACCGGCGGATCAGCCTGTTCATCGTTCAAGCCCATCTGTGTCCAGCTGGGACGCACAGAGCTTTTATTTTTGAATGTACATCTATTTACCTGAGGCAAATGAATATTGCAATAAACACTGGGGTTGATTGTCATCCAGCTGCCTAGAAATGGAGTTGGGGGTTGCAGTTTCTGAGCTGTGGCTCTGTGTGGAGAGGGAAGGTCACCTCCAGGTTTGGGAATGTCCCCTTGCCCAAAAAACCTGGCACCAGCCCTGCTGCCCTGGCAGTGCCAGCACCCCTTTAGATCCCTGTGGGCAGAAATAAAGCTGCGGGGTGGTTTTGGGTAGAGATCATCTTCCTGAAGGTCTTTTATAATAAATAAAGCCACGAAGTTTCTCTGCTGTTGGGCCACAGAGCAGAGGCTCTAAAGGGGGCTGGGGCTGTCACCGGCTGCCTCTCGCTGGGGTTTTGGGGCTTGTTGGTCACTGCTGGCTGTTCCACATCCACACACGTGGGCTGGGGGCTGTCTCTGGGCTTCCCTTGCCCACCGTGGGGCCATGCCAGAGGATCCCTCTGTGTGAGAGCACCTGCACACTCTGGGCAGTGCCATAGCTCAGCTGGACACAGGATCAAAGGCAGGGAGGGAGGACTGGGACAACCGTAGGATCACGGTCAGTGCCGTCGCTCATGCTGGAGATGGGTGTTTCTGGGTCTTCTTCACTCTGCTTGGCTGTGGCTCCAGGACATGATGCAAGGTGTTGGTAGGATCACATCCATGAGCTGGAGGTGCAGTCTTGCTGGAGCCAGGACACCAAGGGGCTCCCAGCCAGCATGGGGGCAAGGTGATTAGGCTGCCAGCTTGGGCAGCACAACCTTGACTGGGTGTACATCCCCCCAGGACGCTGCTGTGGGGGCCGTAAAGCTGCCCCAGGGCTCGTTTGGGCAACAGCCACCTCTCTGCCCTTCCAGCTGCATTTTGGGTCTTCCCAACACCAACTGTTGGACCCCAATTGCTTCTGCATCCCTGCTACCCTCACCCTGTGCTGGAGGTCCCGGCTCCCTGTCCTTTCCTGGCACAGGGACAAAAGCAGCAGGTTTGACAACAGCTCTGCTCTGAGCTGGGACTGCTGGGTGGTGGCACCGGGTCCGCTGGGTGGTGGCACTGGGACTGCTGGGTGGTGGCGCTGGGACTGCTGGGTGGTGGCACTGGGACCACTGGGTGGTGGCACTGGGACCAGGACTGCTGGGTGGTGGCACCAGGACCGCTGGGTGGTGGCACTGGGACTGTGGATGGTGGCACTGGGACCGCTGGGTGGTGGCACTGGGACCTGGACTACATGTTTTCCAGTGGAAGGTGGAGCAAGGTGTAGGATTCACCCCGAGGGGATTCACCCCAAGAGCATCCCACTTCACCCCAGTCCAAGCTGGACCAAGCCTGCAGGACCCGGCAGGGTGGGAGCAAGCCGTGCTCCCGCCTGGATCCCTTGGAAGTGGAGGCTGCACGGGTGTTCACCCTTCCTCATGGGTGTTGACTCGTGGCTGTTCGCTCTTCCTCGTGGCTGTTCGCTCTTCCTCATGGATGTTCACTCGTGGGTGTTTGCTCTTCCTTGTGGGTGTTTGGTCTTCCTCATGGGTGTTCACTCTTCCTTGTGGCTGTTTGCTCTTCCTCATAGGTGTTCGTTCTTCCTCATGGGTGTTTGCTCTTCCTTGCGGGTGTCAACTCTTCCTCATGGCTGTTCACTCTTCCTCGTGGGTGTTCACTCTTCCTTGTGGTTGTTCTCTCTTCCTCATGGTTGTTCACTCTTCCTCATGGTTGTTCACTCTTCCTCATGGGTGTTCACTCTTCCTCATGGCTGTTCACTCTTCCTCCTGTTGGCCGGCTCATGAATAACTACTCTTCCTCATGGCTGTTCACTCTTCCTCGTGGCTGTTTGCTCTCCCTCCTGTTGGCCGGTGCCCAAATAACTCCAGTGGGGTGGAATCCCGGTGGAGGGGGAGAGTGAGGGACGCAGGGACCAGCTGGGGCCAGCCCTGACGCGAGGGCAGCAGTGGCATGGGACAAAGCCAGGGCAGGGGACAGAGGGAGGATGGGTCACCCCGATACGCAGGGGGGGAAGCGGAGAAGGCAGCGATGGCACAGCTGGCGGCAGCTGGACGGGACTTTGCCCCTGCCACCATGCCTGGGTTGGGGAGAGGAGTGGGGTGGTGCCCCAGGGGCACCGCTGGGGCCAAGGTTTGACGCCTGGTGGTGCCCACGCAGCGCGGGCAGGACATCCTGTCCTGTGTCGGCGGAGGAGGAATATCCACTAGAGGGGACTGTGTGATCGCATGTTGGGAGCTCGCTGCTGCCAGCCTGTGCAGAGCAGGATGTGGCCAGTCCTCCTCCTTCCAGCCCTCAGCCTTCCCAGTTATTCCAATGCCCTCGGCATCCCTCCGGCTGGGCACGGCGGACTGGGACCAGCTGGAGCACCGTGGGGTACAGAGGGGCAGCTGCAGCTGCTGGGGAAGTCATAGAATCATGGAGTGGTTCGGGTTGGAAGGGACCTTCAAAGACCATCTGCTTCCAACAGAGACACCTTCCACTAGATCAGGTTGCTCAGAGCCCCATCCAGCCTGGCCTCGAACACTTTCAGGGGCGAGGGAGTGTGAAATGTGGGAACTGGGAAATGTGGAAATTGGGAAATGTGGAAATTGGGAAGCGTGCTGGGCTAGCCCCTGCCAGGTGCTGCGCCCCATCCCGGGCACTCACTTGGTCCCTCCCCAGTGCCATGGGGCAGAGAATGGGATGGGCAAAAGCATGAACAGCTCGGGGGTTAGAAGATGACTGAGGGGTCTGTAGGGTCCATGTAGAAACTCCTGGGCTGCAGGCCCAAACAGTCCAGGGCATCCCCCCTCCTCCTCCTCCTCCTCATCTGCCTGCTCAGCTCTGCTCCTTCTTCCCCCCGGGATCCCACAACTCTCCCAGGGCTGGGACTGCTCATCCTGTCCCTGAAAGCCTGAAATCCCCCAAGGACCCGTGACATTACTTGGCCTTTTCCTCTCTCTCACCCCGCAGTCGGAGCCTGGTGGGGAGGGCAGGAGGAACCAGGGCAGGTCCTGGTGCTTTCTGCTCACCTTTCTCTTCTACCCCAGTGCCACAATATTGTTTCCCTCCCGGTTGGATTGATGGGTTTTGCTTCTCCGTTTGGACACAGGGACTTAAGTAATGCCCTCCCCAGGGAGGAATCAACCTCCCTCCCCGCAGCAGCACTGGGAGGCCAGGGCAGAGCTCAGGGTGATGGGCTTCCTCCTGTCCCTCCAGGCTCCACACACGTTCTGCCCGACCTCCGGGCAAAAACCTTGCAAAACGTTTATTTGTGACTGTGTGAACAAACATGCTTGGGGAACATGTTGTATTTAGGGCACGCCACCTTCTCTGTGCCTCCCTGGGACCAGGACTGGGGACAACACGGGGCCAGGGCTCGCAGCTGCCAAAAACTGGCTGACGCTGCACTTGGGGCACCGCCGGGACCGGCAACCCCGAGCACGAGGTCACCTCGCCTCCTGCTCCCACCAACCTCCAAACCTGCCAACAACGTCCCCCTCCGGCACATTTTTCCTGGAGGTTCCCAGCTCGTGGCTTTTTCCTGGAGGTTCCCAGCTCGTGGCTTTTTCCTGGAGGTTCCCAGCTCATTCCTTTTTCCTGGAGGTTCCCAGCTCGTGGGTGCAGCTGGGGGAAGGCTCTGACCACGACCTCGTAGAGCCCCGGTGTCCTGCGGCTGCTGGCACATGGACACGAGGGCTCCAGGACCCCATCCAGCTCTGACAACACCCATCCTGGGGGAGGGCACTGGTGCCAGGCCACCCCATGGGCACCAGGGGAGCTGGGCTTGCACACCCCACTTTTCCATGACCGCTCTCGACAGGTCTGAGCTTTTCCCCATCCCTCACCCACCTGCTTCTCCTCGTCTGGGGGGTGCCAGAAATGATCCTGGGATGGAGAAAGTGCCCTGGAGAAACGGTGCTGTTCCTATTTTAAACTGGAACTTGTCTGATTTGGGGACAACTTGCCTTGGCCGTGTGTGGGTCCAATCCCCCGTATCTCAGAGTCTTGTGTTCAGCACCTCCAGGGAGCCAGGGCTGGAGCTGGGTCTGATTTCCCGAGATTGAGGAGGGGGAGATGAACAGCAACAGCTGAAGGGCTGTGAGTGAGACACCAGGTGAGAGCACCGGAGGGTCTGTGGAGACACAACGGGCTGTTCCCAAAGCCCCACAGGTCCCCTGTGACCTGCTGGGTGCCCAGGTGTGTTCCCATCGTGCCATCCCAGAGGGAGTCCCTGCTGGGCAGCACCTGCACTGCCTTCAGTGCAGTCAGTCATCCAGCGGCTCCTGGGGGCGTCTTCAAAACACCAGAGAGCTCGGGGAAACTCCCAAAGGTGCTGGGAGATGCCACGGGAGCAGCTGTGGATGCTGGGAGTTGGCTTCTGTTTGGTAAAGTGGGGCAGGGGGCCCTCCCTGCGTGTGCCAGGGGATGTGTGAGGATGAGGAGCAGGTCGTGCTGCCCCGGAGAAGGGATGGGAAAGGCAGGGACCTGCTGCACTCGGTGCTGCCAAGTGCCTGCACACAACGCTGGTGCCATTCAAGCAAAGCTCGGGGCTGTCACCAGGGGTGGAACTGGATGGTCTTCAAGGCCCCACGCAACCCAAACCATGTCATTGCTGCCAAGGCACCGGCCAGGAGTGGACAGCAGCCGGTCCCAGCTCTAAGCCAGCTCTCCATCCTGGTGGGACTGGGACCACTGGTGCTCGTGATACCCTTCATGGTCCTGTGCCACCTGCACGAGACCCTTGGCCAGGCACCAACTGGGACCTCCTGGACCATCTCCCCAGTGGTGCCCCATCCCGCCAGAGCCCTGCTTGCTTCCCCTCCCAGTCACAGCCACGCCAGCTGATGACTCCATCAGCCCTGAGGAAGCATTCCTGAAGCTTTCCAGGTGGTCCCACCCTTCCTCTCACAGGCATCTGCTTTGCTTTCAGTCCCAGACCCTCAGGCTCCCCCCAGGCTCTGGAAAAGGAAACTCATGCCTCGCCTGCCTGTTTTATACCAAATTTTCCTTTTCCAGTCTGGCGGCCCCACAGCTGTGCTTCCTGCTCCTGCATCTTGTAGACATCCCTTTTCATCCCAGGGAAAGCGCTCCCGGCTTGGCTCCTGGGGACTGGCACTGGTGCCAGTGGCAGCCTCAGCCACCCAGGCACGTCCCCTCGTGTGTGTTGGCACTGATTCATCCCTGCACCGGGGCCGGGTTATTCCCTGCAGGGCACCCCAACCTGCAAGGAAAAACTGTATAAATGTCACCAGTCTGGCATCTCCTCGGTCCAAAACTGATCTCCAGGTTACCCACAACCTTCCAGATTGGGAAGGTGGAGGCACAGAATGTGTTCTGGTTCCTTCCCATACAGTGGAGTTGGTACTGCCCACACCTACAGGAGACTCGAAAGTTGGGAGGCAAAGTGTCCCAGCTCGACTGGCACGGGGCAGAGCCCAGCCCCATGGTGGGTGCTCATAAACAGAGACCACTGAATGTCCAGCCCCGACCCAGCACCCATCCAGCCTTGAGCCAGCACCCATCCAGCCCTGACCCAGCACCCATCTAGTCCCGACCCAACACCCATCCAACCCTGACCCAGCCCCCATCCAGCCCCAACCCAGCACCCATCCAACCCTGACCCAGCCCCCATCCAACCCCGATCCAGCCCCCATCCAACCCTGACCCAGCCCCCATCCAGCCCCGACCCAGC
>VWZG01009826.1:910-20907 GCA_013396735.1 Grallaria varia | reverse complement strand
ATCCAACCTTGACCCAGCACCCATCCAACCCCGATCCGGCCCCCATCCAACCCCGATCCGGCCCCCATCCAACCCTAATCCAGCACCCATCCAACCCCGACCCAGCACCTATCCAACCCTGACCCAGCACCCATCCAGCCCTGATCCAGCACCCATCCAACCCCGAGACCCCACGTTGCCATTTGCCTGTGGAACACGTCAGAGATGCCCAGAGGAGTGTTTTGGGGCCAGCACCTGCTTTCACCACCCAGCATTGTTTCCCCAAAGCCCAGGAGAACAGCAGCAGCTCTGCACAGCCTGACCCCTGTTGGACCCAGCTGGCTCTGTCCTGCTCTCAGGTGGTTGTTTCATCCCAAACTAGCTAATTCTTGCTGCTTTTTATATTCTTGCTGCCGAAAGAGGGAGGGGAGAACAAAACAGCCCTTGGGGTGAAGTTACCTTCTTAATTAACAAGGCTGAGAGCTTTGCAGATATTGTGCAGAAGGGGAGAAAAATAAGGAAAACTGGGCAAAACCGGAAAGGATTGGGTTCAGTAGTCAGACCAATTAACCTAGATCTGCGCTCTCCCTCTGGATGAATAGCTCGTTACCGTGTAATTGCTCGGGCCCAGCTCCT
The DNA here is from genome assembly GCA_013396735.1 of Grallaria varia. Lineage (NCBI taxonomy): Eukaryota > Metazoa > Chordata > Aves > Passeriformes > Formicariidae > Grallaria > Grallaria varia. The sequence goes on along the minus strand of VWZG01009826.1, from coordinate 20,292 downwards.
GATTGAGAGAAATTAAAATCAGACACTTAACAAGGCAACCTGGTGTGGAGATGGGATGCGGGAGCTGCCAGGGGATGCCATCCACGGGGCAAAACTGAGCAGGAGCCTCAGCTTGGAGGGTCTTGCTGAAATCAGTATTATCTGCACCATTTGCACCATCCTGGACTCAAAACACGGCTGGACGAGGGGATCATTTGGAAGGGCCCTGGAGATGGTGAGAGGTGGAAGGTCCAGACTTAGCCAAGCACTTCAGCATCTGCATAATTGTGGTGTAGCTGTGGGTCCAGCTCAGCTCAGCGTGGGATTTAGGGGAGATATGTGGTGTGCTCAGGAACAAAGTGATTCAGGAGCTCTTTTTTCTGCAGAAGAAATAAAATTCATTGTAAGCCCTTCTTGACTCTGTGTTAGGACCCATCTGCCCAGAGAGGGGAAAAAAACAATCATTATAGACTTTTAAATCTATATCTAGCAAAAAAAAAAAGGGCCACTAATCCTAATAAATCAGCCTGGCAAAACCAGCCCATGCCACAGCTGAGCACACTCTTCCATGTGTAGTGCTGAGGGTTTCACGTGCAGTGGGAAATTCAAACGCAGTGTTTGGGAAGGGGCGGTGGTTTCAATATTAACTTAAGAGTAGGCAAACATGTTTTCCTGCTGCTCAAGAAGGGCATCTCCTTTGTGGGAGCGTTGGCCTTTCTCACCCTCTGAGGTTTCATCCACCTCTTTTCCTGCCTGTGAATCCCCCACAGAGCTCGGGAGCTCAGCACAAAGCCCCACGTGTGGCAGCACCCCAGCACTGCTGTGCCAGCACCGTCCTGCTGCAACACGAAGTGGGTATCCTTAAAGGGAAAAAGCCCTGGATACCCTAAATTAAGCAGTTTTAGCTTATCCTGGGGCCAGGCATCCTCAGCTGCTGTGCCCAGTGCCCGCTGTGTCAGCCACGTGTCCTCCAGTTCACCCCAAGGTGCTGAACCCTGGGGACAGGTTTGACCCACCTGACTCTCACCAGTCATTCTGGGCATCTGCTTTAGTTTATGACTTCCCAAGAAGTCATAAAAACTGCCACAGGTAGACCAGTAAAGGGTGAGGAGAGCCCAAGCCAACACTCCATCTGCAGCTGGAGAACCCCTGAGCCTCCAGCAACACGTGCCTTCAGGAAAACCACCAGAGCTCTGGCTATGGCTACACCACGTGTATTTGTTGACACAGAAAACAGCCGCCGCGTGTTTCCCAGCTCCAGGCACAACCCACAGCCACCAACACCCTTCAAACATTGTCTCTCCCAAGATGCTGGGCATCTGCTGTGGTCCAGGAGAGTCTGAAGGGTCCATCCACACGTCATCCGATGGTGAACTGGGCTCAGGGTTTTCCTACCAACGCCCCAGGATTAAATTAAAGGGGATTTAGGCAGATGGTCGGTTTGCAAAATGGGAACCATATCACTGAGTTGTCTGCCCACACTAATTAATGTTTGTACAGAGCTCTGCGCCGCAAACGCACTAACTGCTGTCATTAGTATTATTACTAAGCTGTTTATGCCTGTTCCAGGGCTTTCTCTCCTCGTCCCAAAGGGCTTTGCCTCTTTCCTGGGCAGATGTGGTGGGCTGGGAAGAGGAATCAGCCCTGCCAGGCTCTGGCTGGCTCTGCTCAAGGCACAGACCCCCTGTTTGCTGGCAAACCCCTCTGGCTGTGCCAGCCCCACTGGCTCCGTGGGGAGGGCAGGAGCAGCCAAGGACCAGGGGGTTCTGCCCTGGGATGGGTTTGGCATCATCCTGCCCAGCCCCGGGTGGGGTGGTTGTCTCACTGCCCCCCACCCCAACTGCAAAATGGACGGGGTGTTTCTCCCTGACTCCTTCATGTTCCTTCGGGGAAAAGCTTTTTTTGCGCTCTGAGGGGCCATTTGCATCATTCCCGCTGCAAGGGGAAGGGTTTTGCAAGGGAAGGGAGGGATCGCTCATCCTTCCTAATGACCTAAGAGGGGGCCAAGGCGCAGAGGAGCTCGGTGATGGATGAGCTCAGCCGTGCTCTGTGACAGGCCCCTGTCCCCGAGCAATAACCTGGCAGCAACATCAGCTGCCACCGGCAGAAGGGACGATGCGCTCCCTACAAATAACCCTCCTGCAAGACGGTGTTCTGCAAAGCCACAGCCCGGCTTCTCCCTTCCCCTCTCAGTGAAGCCTTTGGTGGAGAAACAAGTCACAAGAAATCATGGACGCTGCGTCTGGAAAGCGGTGAAAGGGCAACGACCTGCTCGTGGGTACACAGAGCACCAAACGCCCCCCAAAGCCACGGCAAAACCTCAGAGCACGAGGTCATGGAATCGTGGAAGGGTTTGGGTTGGACCTTAAAACTCATCTCATTGCAACCCCCTGCCACGTGCAGGGACACCTTCCACTATCTCAGGTTGCTCCAAGCCCCGTCCAACCTGGCCTTCCAGGGATGGGGCAGCCACAGCTTCCCTGGGCAGCTCCAGTTCCAGGGCATTACCACCCCAGGCACAGATCTTTATCCCAATCAATGTTTCCAAGATGCTGCTTTGAAATCCTTTGCTCAATTAACCCGACCAGGCAGGATGTTCCTGAACATTCCCACTGGCAACTTTAGGACACCAGAGTGACTTTCGTGACTCGGTAGTGAAAGAAACTGCCCTGAACACAAAACTGGGGCAGCGTCTGAGAGGGATGGACTGAGAGACAGAATGTGCTGGGCTGGGTACCCAAACTGGCCCAGGGACACAACGGGCAGCATCCCCATCCCTGTTCTCTCGGGGTGAGAAGGGCACCCTCACTGCAACCAGCTGCCCACCCAGCGAGGTGACAGGGCTGGGGCTGAGGAGACACTTCCAATGGGACGTTTAGGGTGTGAATCATCTTTATTTCCCCTCCCATAGCAAGTGCATGAGACGAAATGAGACTCAGAGAGCTGGATGTGAGGGGCAGGCAGAGCAGGCGTCTCCCGGAGTGGGAACAGGGATCATTCCAACCAGGATGGACCCCACGCTTGCCCTGGGCCAAGCTACATTTGATTCATAGAGGTTGTTTAGCCCAAACAAAGAACAGCAGAGAAAACAGCCCCAGCGAGCAGGCACTCAGCGTTTTCTGCGTGGTTCGAATTAGCCATGACTTCTGACCCAAGATTAAATCTCGTGTGTAACTGGTGGTTGAATGTTGAGTCACATGAGCAGGTTAATGGCAGGAGCCCCTTGTTCTCCAAAGCCTCCTGCGCCCGCCGGGGCCGCCTGGGAGCAGCTCACGTTTGCCAGCCCGGAGCACCCTGCAGCTTTTGCATCATCCTTTGAATTCAACACTTACAAAGCTTATTCTTTTTTTTTTCCCCTTGTCGTCGTCCCACCGGTTATCTGAAGCCCAGAACAAAACAAACACAGCGATGCCTTGAGCGGCCAGCCCGAGGAAGGCAGATTTCCCAGAAAGTTTTGCCTTTGGGTGGCTGCTCTGGTGTCTAATAGAGGGCTGGGCTCACGCAGCTTTCCTCAGCAGGAGCTGTCTCTCTCCTCTCCGTCGACAATTCTCCCCACGTGCATAGAAATTGCCTTTTGGCTTCTGCCTCCAGTGCAATTTGGGTGAAAATGAGCACAGGAGGTGGAAAGTGTTAGTGGGGGGTACGTGGCAGGAAAAAGGGCCCTCCTGGGGCGCGATGCCTGCTTTGATACCCACCGAGAAGGCAGCAGGGCTTGGCACGGCACGGCCCTGGCTCTCCCCAAACTGATTTTCAGCTGTTTGCACCTCCCTTCCCTCTCCTTAGGGCTGTGAGAGGCTGGACCCATTCCCCTCTCCCGGAGAGCTGAGAAAGGCTGTTATCATCCACAGCCATCGGGTAGCACTCCAGTGAGCACAGACCTGCTGGATCAAGGGGTATTTCCCAGCTCCAATGACCGGGACGGGGCTGGCACAGCCCGGGTGTGCCAGAACTCTTTGCCATCCCTCTGCCCGGGCAGGTTTAGGCAGCAGGACCAGGTTGAGGACCTGTGGGGGACCCAAAGCAGGGATAACCCAAGGTCTGCCCAAACTCTGGTGAGTGGGAAGGGTGTTGGAAACGATTCATGCCGTGCAGAGGGTCCCCGTGGGCTCGCACACGTGGGGTTGGTGGCAGGGACCCTGTAGGACCAGGGCAGGGAGGGATGTCCAGGGAGCACGGGGAGAGCAGGGGAAGGGTCACCCTGCCTGGATAGATGCAGGCTTGGGGCCGGGGCAGAGACACCCAGCTTTCTGCAGCGAGGATAAACTCAGGCTGAGTCTCTTTCCTCCTGGCTGGTGGAGACGCAGCTGGAAGAGCACGACCTCAGCGTGGGCTGGTTGTGTATCCGGAACGGAGCTGCTCAAGAGGCATTTCATCACCAAAGGCTCTTTGTCTGGAAGGCCAGCCACTGTCCCCAGCTGTCCCAGGAGGGATGCTGGTGATGTGGGAGATAGGGAGTGGTGCAGCCCCAGGTTCAAAAGCAGGACAGCTCCGTCCCAGTGGCCCCAGAACCCACCGGAGGTCCCCAGAGGATGGTGGTCCCCAGAGGATGGTGGTCCCCAGCAGGCCCCCAGGCAGTGCTGGCTTTGGTGTGACCCCACATGCCCCAGCACTCCCAGTGTCACCCAGTTCATGGCAGCTCCCAAATCTGCACAGCCCATCCCACCTCAGGGACCCCTCCTTGTCCGCTCGTGTTCCATCCCATCACCCAGCAGAATGCCCAGTTCTTTGCTGGTCTGAACTGGTGCAGGCATCAGCGCTGGGCTTTCACCTGCTCTCGGTCAAGGTGGTTCTGCATCGCTTTGCAGTGAAAATAAAGAAACAGCTGCAAGGGAAAAATTCCTGCTGAGTAAACAGAGCTGAGCAACCCCAGACCTCTCACCCAGGAGAGGAGGAGGAGAGCAGGGACAGCGGAGCCGCCTGGGAGAACCCAGGGCTGGATTTCAACACCCTGCAGAAGACAAGATGCTCGTGCTGGATGCATTTCACCGTCGGGGTCCCGGCCCCACGTGCAGCACAGGCGGCTGTTGGGTCTGGCCACAGAGCCCCAGATGGACACGGAGGAGCCAGGAGGGAAGGGAGCAGTGACGGCCAAGGGATCAGGGGAAGCTGCTGGGATTTGGGGTTGGCTTTGTCCCCTCCCTTCCCTGCTTCCCCACGGAGGAGGATGGATGATGGTGCAAGGAGAAGACGTGCCTGGAGGGGGGACCCCAGGCCCCATTTACTCGTATTTCCGCAGCTCCTCTGCTTTGTGTCATTGCTCAGTAATTTCCCTGAGTCCAACACCACATCTGCTACCACTTGCCCCTGTTTGTGTTGCCTTTGGGTCGCTTGGTGACCCTCCTGGCAGTGCCAGCGCCCACCATGTCCCTCCTGGATGGCGCAGATGAGCAAACTCCTGAACTGGAGGCAAAAATTTGCGTTATACAATCTCACATTGGTTATTTCCACGAGGGAAACGGGTGACTGAACACATGCACCCTGTCACCTATCCTGTGGATGCCACTGCCATCCTCAGGGGTCACTTCTCTGACCCCTGAGCTTTGTCCTGCACGGCCAGGTAAGGTCACGCTGGGACAGTCCTGTGGTCGGGATTCCTCCAGCCCTGGCTGCGACAGCCCTGTCCCGCTCCACCTCCCCCATAAATCACAGCAGGCCATAAATCCCTGCCAGAACTCGGGGACCCGTCCCCAGGGAGGGCACCGGTTCAGCTCTGAGGCAGCAAAAACACCCAGCATGTTTTTCACAGGGCCAGTGTCACCCAAAGTCACAAACAAGAGCCCCGAGCAGGGGGTGTTGGCACCGTGGGGTGACACCGATCTGGCCGGACCCCTGCGGGGACAACTTTGGCAGGGCAGATGGTCCCAGCTGAATCCAGCCCCATCCCTGGCTCCTGCATGGATCCTCCTGCCAGCACAGGCAAAAGGGACTGACGGGGCAATGGGGGCACAGGGCACGGATACCCAGAGTTGGAGGTGTTCAAGGAAACGCTGGGTGTTCCTGCCCCGCAGAGGGGCTGTGGCCAAAGGGGACAGGGACAGAGCTCACCTGGGTATCCCAGCCTGGAGAGGGGCTGTGGCCAAAGGGGACAGGGACAGAGCTGCCCCAGCTATCCCTGCCCCACAGAGGGGCTGTGGCCAAAGGGGACAGGGACAGAGCTCACCTGGGTGTTCCTGCCCCACAGAGGGGCTGTGGCCAAAGGGGACAGGGACAGAGCTGCCCCAGCTATCCCTGCCCCGCAGAGGGGCTGTGGCCAAAGGGGACAGGGACAGAGCTGCCCCAGCTATCCCTGCCCCGCAGAGGGGCTGTGGCCAAAGGGGACAGGGACAGAGCTGCCCCAGCTATCCCTGCCCCGCAGAGGGGCTGTGGCCAAAGGGGACAGGGACAGAGCTGCCCCAGCTATCCCTGCCCCGCAGAGGGGCTGTGGCCAAAGGGGACAGGGACAGAGCTGCCCCAGCTATCCCTGCCCCGCAGAGGGGCTGTGGCCAAAGGGGACAGGGACAGAGCTGCCCCAGCTATCCCTGCCCCGCAGAGGGGCTGTGGCCAAAGGGGACAGGGACAGAGCTGCCCCAGCTATCCCTGCCCCGCAGAGGGGCTGTGGCCAAAGGGGACAGGGACAGAGCTGCCCCAGCTATCCCTGCCCCGCAGAGGGGCTGTGGCCAAAGGGGACAGGGACAGAGCTGCCCCAGCTATCCCTGCCCCGCAGAGGGGCTGTGGCCAAAGGGGACAGGGACAGAGCTGCCCCAGCTATCCCTGCCCCGCAGAGGGGCTGTGGCCAAAGGGGACAGGGACAGAGCTGCCCCAGCTATCCCTGCCCCGCAGAGGGGCTGTGGCCAAAGGGGACAGGGACAGAGCTGCCCCAGCTATCCCTGCCTGGAGAGGGGCTGTGGCCAAAGGGGACAGGGACAGAGCTGCCCTGGGTATCCCTGCCCCTTCCCTGGCCCCTTTCCCATAAGTCATAACCCGCCCCCATGCCCTGCCCCATAGCAGCTCCTGGCCCAGGGGGCACCTGTGCCCACCCAGCTCCGGCTGAGCTCTGCCAGGGAAGGATTTGAGGAGCAACGAGGAGATTTTGGATCAGACACCACAAGACACACAAACAGCCTCACACTGGCTTTCCATGGCACGGGTGGTTGAGATCAGGCTTTAATTTTCCTGGTGAACCCCTCAAGTTCCCCTTTCCAAAGATTACATGGGAATCTTGATTTTCTTTTAAAAAAAAACCCTATTTCCCTGCTGTGGTGGCTGCCCAAGCCTGCAAAAGGTGGCATGAATTTGTCACCCAAGAAATTAAATGGAGTCTCAGTGCACAGAAGGGGCAGGAGACCACAGAGGTGAGAGTGAGCAGCTCATGGGAGTTATGGGGCACATCCCAGGGATTTTCTGGGAAGTGCTGGGGGAGCCTCCATGCCAGCGTGGCGGGATCTGTGTCATTTCTCGTCCCTGGGCACTCCATAATCTCCTCTACAGGAACCAGGCAGATTATTTCTCCATTTGTGGGTGCGGGAGGTTGATAATGAGCGGGGCCGGGAAGTAGAGAGAGACCCCTGAGCTTTTTATCCTTGGGGTGGCCCCAGGGCAGGCAGTGGGTGACAGCGAGGTCCCCAAGGGCCATCAGGGCTTGTGGTGATTTGCCTTTTCTTATAGAAATATCCCTTTTCACACTGGAGGAACAAAACCCCCTCCTCATCCTCTGTCTGCCCACCTCGTGGTTGATCTATGGAGCAGCAAATTGCTGCCAGCCCTGGGCAGGGAGAGCCTGCCCGGAGGCATCGTCCTCGTTTTGGTGCACATTGTCCCTAATTTCGGTGACTCAGAGGTCCCCTGGTCCCTGGGTAAGGACCAGCCAGCCCTGCTCGTGGCTGGATGGAGGGGTTCAATCACATTTTTCCCCATTTTGTGGGTATAAGCATGGCCTTGCTGCAAGCCCCAGCTGCTCCCTGCCCTCCTGTCCCCAAGTGTGTCCCCACAGCACAGTCCAGGCTCACTGCCAGTGGCTCCTTGGTGGCCACGAGCTGGGTTTTAGTGGTGAGACAAGGCACTGGCCCTCTCATTCCTCGTACGCTGGTTTTCTAGCTCAGTGCCCTGTGCCACCCAGGGCAACAGTCACGTTTTGCAGGGAGCAGCAGCACAAACTCCTCGACCTCCCTGGGGCTCCCTGGCACGTGAGTCGCAGTGAGAGCCAGCGGGGTTTCCAGCTGCAGGCTCAGTGAAAGCCACTCGTCCCCACTGGTGGCCCCGGGGGAGCATCCTTTGGCTGCGAGAGGACGAGGAGAACTTTGGGATCCGCCACTGAAGGACATAATGGGAAGAGTGCAAGGGTGCCATGAGGCTGCCCGGGGTGTCAGAGCCTGGTCCCCACCCCTGCAGCAGCCAGGATGGGGGAACATCCCAGGAACAGCCCGAAGGTCCCGTTCCAGCTCCCGAACTGAAAACAAAAGTGCGTCTTGTTCCTATGAGAAATAAAGATAAGTTGAGAGATTTTCTCACAGTTCCCATCCTGTTTTCAAAGCTGGGAAGGTCAGGGCTGTGAGAGCCCTCCAGACTGGGCAGCACGGCCAGTTCTGGCTGCCTGCTCCAACCTCAGCTGGTGCGGGAAGGGATGCATCCCACTGTTCCACATCCCACTGCCCACATCCCACCACTCCACATCCCATGGCTCCACATCCCATGGCTCCACATCCCCCTGCTCCACATCCCACTGCTCCTCCTGGACACGCAGTCCCTTGCTGGCAGCACCAGGCTGGGGACAGCTGGGGGCCTCCCCAAAAACCCCTGTTTGGAGAATCTCACACCCAAGGTCATGTTTTTGTTCCTGCTCCCTGCACTGCGTGGGGAGAGGGAAGGGAACAAAGATGTGGACCTGTTGGAGCAGGGGTTAGGAGAGGCCATGAAGATGTTCCAGGGCTGGAGCACCTCTGCTCTGGAGACAGGCTGAGAGAGCAGGTGTTGTTCCACCTGGAGAAGGTTCCAGGGAGACCTCAGAGTCTCTCCCAGTGCCTAAAGGGGCAAATCCCCCTAGCCTTGGGAGGGCTTTGTTCTTGTTATATGGGGCCATTGTTAGAAGGGCTGGTGCTGCTGGTATCGAGGGCTCCGTGGGCAGCCCTCCTGCTGGGATGGGGAGGAATGGGAAAGGTCCATATGTGAGGAGCAGCAGCGTGGACCTGCCACAGCCACCTCAGGCTTTGAATAACCCCCCTCGCTCCTGTGCCCTGTGCCTGCACGTGCTGCTGCCTGCTCAGTGGAGATTATTAGCAGAGAAAATCATTAGGCACAGGGCCGGCAGCTCAAGGGACACGCGACTGCCTCTGTCACTTGGAAATCAATCCCAGCCATCCGCCCAAGCCGAGCTTCCTGCAGCCCAGCTGGAAATGCCAAGCAGTTTCTCTCCATCTGGGAAGAGGAGGAGGGGTGGTTGGTCCCGGTTCGGGGCTCTGAGTCCACATCCAAGCAAACATCTGCATTTTGCCCATGGGCCTGGACCAGCATCCACGGCCAAATCTTGGGAGGAAATTCCTATACCTGAGCCCTGGGGAGGAGGCAGAGTTGGGCTTCTGAGCCAGGAGCTGGAGGAGGCTGGAAGAACATTGTGGAGGGGCACCACGACCTGCTCGTCCCCTCCCTATCCAGGGGGTGCAGGGGGGTACAGGGACCTCCAGGCTGAGCAGGCAAAGCTGTTTGCACACCACGGAATTATTCTTAGGGACAGTTGCCCTGCTCGACCCTACAGCAAGCCGAGTGTTTTCAGGCGCCCTGTACCTGCTGTTCAGTGAGCCTCAGGTCCCTCTGAGCACCCTGTGTCCCCAAGGCAGCTTTGGCATTCCTGCTGACAGCGTATTGACATTCATCCTGACCTTTTGAATCACAAGGATGTTCTGTCCTTCCCGGCCAAGTACAGCCTGGCTATCCCGTGGGTGGATTAGACTGTATATACAGTGGCTGTAAGGAGGGAACTGGAAGAGGAGAAGTGTGTTTGTGTGCTCGCGGGGCTGCGGCGAGGCTGGGATGGGGACAAGGAGTTGCTGCCAGTGCCCGGTTTTACTCCTGGGATGCCCAGGCAGATATGGCACCAAGGCAGGAGGATGGTGATGGTGGCAGGAGAAATGCCAGCAGCCAGTTTGGAGGGGGGAGAAAGGATCCTGGCAAAGCAGGAGCCACTCCCTTGCCACCAGTTCCCAAGTGCTGCCAGAATCCCACGTTTCCTGTCCTCCAGATAATTATGCCTTTTGCTTGGAAAGAACACGAAGAACTGCAATTAGGAGACAACATGCAAAATCAGCCACCAGGGCCCAGCTGGCTCCTGAGGATGGGACTATGGGTGCTCGTGGCCACCCAAACCCCCTTCTGGGCAGCAAGGGGGGCTGTTTCTGCACAAAAAATACCCCCAGCCCCAAAAGCTTGCGCTGATACGACAGGCAGCTCGTTCCCAAAGGTGAAAAATCAGCAATTCCCTCCGGTGTGTCCCAAGCCCTGTGCCCTGGGATGGCAGCACCAGCAGGGAGTGGGGTGGAGAGCGAGGTGCAGGGGCACAGGGCAGGGGGGAACGTCCCCATCGCTCCATCCCTGCACAGCCCCTGGAGCAGGAGCAGGTGCCTGGCTGCCCTCCACACTTTGGGCAGAGGGTTCCCAAGCGGGCTCAGCAGGCAGGCTTTGCCATGGGGCCGGCTCCATCCGAGGCTGTCACGGCTGCCCTGCAGCCCCATGGCGCCAGGAAGGCTCTTGGCTTTGTGCTCCGAGCCCAGATGCGTCACTTATCTCTCCCCTCTCTTGCCCTGACGCATTCCTTCCTCTCCCTCCTTTCCCAGCCAGCTCATGGGACTCTTATCTCAAGCCCCAAATCACCCTTTCCAAGGCAAGCTCGGCAGCATCCTTCACAATCCTGTTCCCGGGGCCTTGCGCACCACGGGAGGGGCACAAGTGACAACCTGGCAGCCAAACCCCTTGGCCAGACACCTTTGTGCCACATGGGCGTCCTCAAATCCCTTCCAGCCACCGAGGCACGAGGGTTGATTATGGGGGTGCTGCTCTGAGAACGAGGGTTGCACTTGGCAGCCGCCTGCCGCAGGTTTGTGAGGAATAAGGGAAAAGCAGGTGAGGTGCAGAGCCCAGGGCTGGGCTGGGAGCTGTGGCATGGGCTGGGATGGGACAGCTGGGATGCTGCTGATGCCCCAAACCTGCACGTCTATGAGCATGAGCAGAGTGACAATGCCACAGCTGGCTCCTCAATGCGTCCTGCAGCACCGAGCCATTCCCAGCAGCTATTCCAGGTGCCGGATGGGCTGCAGGGAGCCAAGCACCGCATTCCCGGCTTGCTCAAATGCCATCCCTGCTGCCAAGCGAGCCTCGTGCGTCCGAGCAGCCCCGGCCAGAGGTGGTGGATCCCCAGGTCTTGCAGAGCACTTGTTGGTGGAGGGGAAATCAATGCCCGGTCGGGGGTTCCTGCCGCGTGGCTGCTCCGTCGGCGCCGCTGCGTGCTGGGAGAGGCTGACGTGTGTCCCGGCAGGACAGAGCAGGGCTGCCCGATGGCACAGCATGGGCAGGCTGTGCCAAACCCTGCTGCCTGCAGTGGCATTGCCCAAACCGAGGGGCACCCACCCGACCCCACCGAGGCGTGTTTGGGAACACACACAGCTCATCGCACCGAGCGGCGGCTGCTCCGTTACGGTGATTCCTCGTGTTCCAAAGGGAGGAGGTTTCTCTCTGCTCCTCTGCCCCCACTGACTGCCCAGTTTATGAGCCTGTTAATGAGTTTGAAACATTATAAAACTTAGCAAAGGGAATAAAAGGACCTCAGGGACACCCCCCCATCCTCCAGAGCCCATGGACAGCAGTGCCTGTGCTAAGGTGAGGTTCAAACCTCCCTCAGCAGGGGAAGGCTGGAGCAGGAGCTCACCAGATCAACAGGGAAACAGGCCCGTGGATTCCCAGCATTGGAACAGCTCTGCTTCTACACACACGTGTGTTCATGTGGATCTGCACACCTGCACACGTGGATGCTTGTGTGCATCCATGTCCATGCAAATCCATGGATGTGCGCACAGATTCCCAGCCCTCTGCATCCACAGGGATAATTTTGTGTTCCAGGTGGAAGAAGCCCATGACACCCTGGGAATTCGCCTGTTTCATCAGCACACTGCAATTCCCGTGTTCTCCTGTCTTCATATCCAGGCTGCCTCTTGGGAACAGTCCCTGTCCCCTGCCTTGTCCCACATCATGCTCACAAAGCAGCGCTGTGGTCGGCGGAGGTTCAGGGCTTTGGGGGCCCAGATCCAGCCTGGTCCAGCCTCTCCTGGCTCAGAGGAGTCGCTTCCAGCCCCTGAAATAGCGACTCGGATGATGCTCTTGGCAGCTGGGGATGATGATGCAAAACACTCGTTATCCAGCAGGAACAATTAGACTTATAGCAATTATCTCTACAGCTGGTGAGAGACGCCGGAACGGGCCGGCCAGCAGCCAGATCCCGGCGTAATCCCGTGGTGGGACACAGTGCCCAGCCTTGCCCGGAGCTGCCACTGCCATGGGCAGCAGTGGGAACATCCCAAGAGCTTCCTGCAGTGCCAGGAGGGCTGGTTTTCCATGGAAGCCAGGGCAAGGATGGGGCAGTGTTTACCCGAAAGTCAAATGACCCTCTCTGATGACATTTGTTTGCATTCGGATCAGTGGCGAATGGGCTGAGCCACACTGGGATTAGAGAATGGTCTTAGGAACTGAATTGTTTTGAGTGATTCTCCAGCCTCCCTCTCTGCCAGATGCCCTCGTGGGAGAAACCAGGATAGGCTCAGCTTATCCGCAAGGTAGAAATGGGCAAAAACTGGCTCCAGGCTGGATCAAGCCATAGGCACGAAGCCGGGCAGTGGCTGCTGAGCTGGGCTTTAGGATATATTCCTCTGGGGGAAAAAGTCAGTAGTCGGGCTTAAAAATGCCCACGGGGTAAAGGCAGGAAGGACAACTTCACTTATTTCTCAATCAGAACAACAACAAGGAAGGTTTCTTTTTTCCCACTTGACATTGTTTGAAAACCTTATTTTGATTCCTCTGCAGCTGCCCAGAGCCAAAACCCCAAACCCAATAAACAACTCCTCCTTGGATAAATCAGTGCACAGCCAGGATGGGGGGAAAGCTTTTAGGCAGGATGGGACATGGCTGAGCTTCAGATCAGCAGCCCAAGGAACGCCCAGTAGTGAGGGAGTGGAAGCTGGAGCAATATGGGAAGCCTGCTCTGGGAAACCTCAGGGACTTTTCCAATGAAAACTTCATATGAGGCCACATCCTGACCTTGTTTGTGGCGCAAGAGCCAGCAAAGTTCCCGGGAAAGTTTAGCTACCTGCCCCTCAAATACTCTCTGATACACTTTGTTTATTAGCAGCTAAACATTAAGCCCTTGGCAAACACGGATCCTTGGGGCCAGGGACACGTGACCATGACAAGCCACCCAAGGGTGCCAGCCCTGAAGCCAGTGGGAGCTGCTGGTGTGGCTGAGGGGAGCAAGAAGCCGCTCCAGGTGGGGGGCTGGCAGCGTCCTGGGAGTGCCCAGGGAGCCCCAGGTCAGGAGGAGGAAGGCTCACCACAATGCTGCTCTCGCCGTGGTCCTGCAGAGATGCACCTTGTCCAGGTCAGGAGGAGGACTAAAAGGATTAAACACTTCTCACTGGGGCTGGATGGAGACTTTTCCATCTCCCAGATTTGCAAGAGAGATGTGTCTCCCACTGCGCCAGGGCTGCCCCAGAAACCCACTGCTCTGCATGGACAACTGTTCTTCAAGGACACCTGACTGATCTTGCAAAGCCCATGTAAAATTTGACTTTTTTCAGTAATTAGGCAAATTATAGTGAAATGATGCTTGCAATTCAAGGCCTAAAATCTTAACCCGATGCTTTTTCAGTGATGCCAACACAAGGTCCGAACAAAGCTCTCTTCCTTTCCCCCTGTGTAACCCAAGAGACACATTTTGAAGGGCTCCAACATCAGGTAATGCCTTTTCCTGCCACACTTGAAGAGTCTCTGGCAAACACACAAAGCCTGACCCACTTTAGGAGAACAACTCAAAAAAAGGGCCTGGGATTTCATTACGGTCCTTAATGCAACCCCATTAGTGAGTGTCTGCTACATGCATCCAGGTAAATTTATCTTGACAAGTCTGTCCTCTGGGACACTCACATTGCGTCCATGTGTGGGGCAGTGCTGCCCTGGGACCTATGGATGCACAGGCACAGGGATGCACGAGCTCAAGGATGCACCCAGGGGTGCACCCAGGGATGCACAGACACACAGGGATGCACCCAGGGATGCACGGACACACACAGGGGTGCACGCACAATACACACAGACACAGGGATGCACCCAGGGATGCACGGACACAGGGATGCACACAGACACATAGGGATGCACCCAGGGATGCACAGACACACAGGGATGCACCCAGGGATGCACCCACACACCCAGGGGTGCACACACACACACAGGGATGCACACAGGGATGCACGGACACAGGGATGCACCCAGGGATGCACGGACACAGGGATGCACACAGACACATAGGGATGCACCCAGGGATGCACCCACACACCCAGGGGTGCACACACACACACAGGGATGCACACAGGGATGCACGGACACAGGGATGCACCCAGGGATGCACGGACACAGGGATGCACACAGACACATAGGGATGCACCCAGGGATGCACCCACACACCCAGGGGTGCACACACACACACAGGGATGCACACAGGGATGCACGGACACAGGGATGCACCCAGGGATGCACGGACACAGGGATGCACACAGACACATAGGGATGCACCCAGGGATGCACCCACACACCCAGGGGTGCACACACACACACAGGGATGCACACAGGGATGCACGGACACAGGGATGCACCCAGGGATGCACGGACACAGGGATGCACACAGACACATAGGGATGCACCCAGGGATGCACCCACACACCCAGGGGTGCACACACACACACAGGGATGCACACAGGGATGCACACAGGGATGCACGGACACAGGGATGCACCCAGGGGTGCATACAGGGATGCACACACACACAGGGATGCACCCAGGGAGGCACAGACACACAAGGATGCACACACACACACAGGGATGCACACACACACAGGGATGCACCTAGGGATGCACACGCACACACAGGGGTGTCCCTGAGGAATGCACACAGACACAGGGTTGAATGTGCACATGCATGCACACGCATGTGCTGTCCCACTCCATCACCTTCCCAACATGCTGGCTGTGCATTCAGAAAGTCAGGAGAGAAATCCCTGCCTGGACTGAGCCCTGGGAGTGGTGCAGGAACTTTCACCATTGCTTCAAGGCCACGATTACATATCGAGAGTGAAACTGCCGCTGCCTCATGTGTTTGGCAGCACGTGTCCAGCGCCACACTCATTATTTGTAAATAATGGCAGGGACGTTGCTGACTCACCACGGGGCAGCCGGAGCCAGCAGGGATCCAAGGCTGCTTTTGCCCAGTGGTAACAAGGGCACTTCCCTCTGCAGGCTTCAGTTTCCTCAGGGACACCCCAAATTCACACTCTGAGTTCCCGTCTTGCTCCTGCGAGGTGACTTTTGCCCTTTTGCGCTGGGTGAAAAACAGCCTTGAGCGTCCAAACCAGAGTGTGGGATGGTCTGGGGGGGACCCTGCAGGGACTGGTGGCTCCCAAGGACTCGCCATTCTGGGATGCCCAGCGGGCACAGCGCTGCCCAATGGAGACAGCAGGTTCCAGAGCCACCTGCACCTGGAGATGGGCCAGCCTGGGGCTGATCCAGCCACGTATTTTCCTGGATCCGGGATTCTGCGTAGCTGCCCTTGTGCAAGAAGCACTCGGTGGTCCCTCTGCCCACATCGTGGTTGGGGTGGCACAGCCTGGGGTGGCACAGCCTGGGGTGGCACAGCCTGGGGTGGCCTCCGTGTTTGCTCAGCCCTGGGGTGACATTGCTGGACATCATGAGATGGCCACGCGCTCCCCGTGCCCTTGAATCATTCCTGCTCACCTCCCAAGGCTTGGAGCACCAAAGCTTGGAGCACCAAAGTTTGGAGCACCAAAGCTTGGAGCACTGCCTTCATGGCCAGGCCAGTGCCCTGCAGTGACACTCAACCTGGCACTACAGGCAGCCTGGCCAAGCCTCATGTGCCACCTCTTGTGCCAGGCTCTGTCCTCTGTGCCGGCTCTCCTCGAGGATGGCACCTCCTGGGCCATGGGATGATGGACCCCTTCCACAGCAGCCCAGTTTCCCCAGTGGCTCTGCCAAAGCCTGATGAGCTCCAGGAGGCACCGTGGTGCTGTGGGTGTGCTTGGTGCTGCTGGTTCACACCAGCTGGGTCTTAAAGCCCGATGGCACCCGGGGCACCGGCAGCTCTGGGAGGGATGTGCTGCTGCAGGGCTGCGTGTCTGGGGCAGCCAGACCTCCAGGGCCCGAATTCCTCTGCCTAAAACATGGTTTGAAAGGATGAAATTTGGCTCATGGCCTCCCATCAGCATCCTCCTGAGAATTCTGGACACCGGGGCCCTGAATTACACCAGGAGTCAAGACAGGGCAGAGCCCAGGACTGAATTCCCACCTGGTCAGATTTAGGGGTATCTTGGCCAGGAACCTGAGCAGTTGGAGGATCACAGCCATGGCCTAACAAAAGTCCAGTGTTCCTCTGCCTTGTCTGCAGCCAAGGGCTGCAGCTGTAACTTCTCAGTCGCTATCAGCCCTGTCCCAGGTGGTCCCAACCCTGACAACACCTCCCTGGCTGAGCAAGACAGACTTATCCCACCACGGCAGCTTAGCAAGACTTAAATAGCAAATTCAGGGCAGGAGCAGGAGGAAGAGATAAAGTTCAACCTGGTGATAGCCACACAGTGAAAAAGGATAACAGAGCTGGTGGCAACAGCACAACAAGCTCCAGATGGTCCGGCAGCAAGAAACAGAGCCCAGTGAAATGCCAGACCATCAAAATAAAAACATCAAGTCATTGTAAGGAAACAGTGAAAGGCACAGAGTCACCTGGTGGTAAATCCCTCAAAAGTTCCCTCTGGAAGCAGGCAAGAAGCACAATCTGGACAGAAAGGAAAGGAAAAAACATTGGTATCATAAAGAAACAGGCTAAAACAAAAGAGGCTCTGGATACGGATTATTTGATCAGCTGCTTTTTAGGATAATGGGTTAATGAAATGTCTGGGTAGGCAATGAGTGTACACAGGAGATCAGATGGCTTGGAAACAGTTTCAGAAACTGCCGTCCAGCAACTGAATTATACAAAGAGCCACAATTAAATCGAGGAACAGGTCGATCATTTGCACTTCAGGTTTATTACCAAATCCAGGGGGAAATTATTCTTTTCATTCATCACTAAACGTCTTTGTTCAGGTTCTGCTGCCTCACAGGGAGTTTTCACAGGCTGCTCATTCAAACCCTTCTGCTGAGGAACTGACAGAGGGTGAAAAAGTCCAGAGTGAAAATTAGGGAGAACTGTAACCCACCACCAGCTCCTCCTGGGAACAGGGGGTGGGCAGACACAGCCCTCCCGTCTGAGATGGAGACCCTGACAGGGTTGCAGAAGGATGTGGGGGTGATGTCTATCAGGAATTGCATTACAAGGACATAACCCAGGTCATCAAAGTCACCTCCTGGGGACAAGGGTCTCACAGCATGGAGGTCCCCAAGGCCAGGTGAAGATTTAGGCACAGCAGCACTGCTGCTCACCTGACATCAACGCTGTCTGCACAACCAAACCACCAAAATTCTTCTCTTCCTGGCCAGACCTATCAGCTGGGTCCCACCTCTCCCCACAGCCCTCAACAGGGGTATGGACACCATCACAATACAGGCCACTGTTCCACTGTCCCCTCGTACGGGGTGACACTCAAATGGTGACAACACAATCTCACCTGATCAACGCACCAGCATCACCTTTGCTCTCCCCTGGACGTGCCACAAGACATGACCAGCCCCAGTGGACCGAGGTGGGTCAGCTGGGGGAGCTGGAGGAGCCAGAGGAACTTCTCCTGCAAGAAAGGGAAGGCAGGAGGCAGGGACAGGGAGAAACGCCAACCAGACAAAGCTGTGCGTTCCAGCTGCTGTGGGAACACAAGACCCAAAATGAGAAAGGAATGGCACAAAGGAATACTGCCTGACAGCGCTTTGGGCACGGCTGAATGGTATCTGCCTGTTGTCACCTGCTCCAGCCACTGCCTGACTCACCCATCCCAGGCGGGCGTCCAGCAATTACTGCTGCCCTCCTCCAGAAAGCCAAGGGGACAATCAAAACCAGCACAGCACTGAGAGAAGTGTCCCCCACGGAGCCTGAATCAACTCTTGCTTCAGAAACAGCCCTTAACAAGAGGCAGAAACGAACCCCTCTGCTCAGCCCCAAGAGAAGGACACAGCATCCTGGACCTCCTGCTCAGCACAGTCCAAGGGTCATAAATACCACCAGCCTTCCTGCAGGGAGCTGCTCAGAAGAGCCCGGGCTCCCCCAGGCTCCTTCACACATTCCAGCAGCAGCTCCCAAACCAGCAGCTATTCCTGACAGGAGGAACAAACTGAGCAATTGCATCTGCTGTATTTGGAGCCAACAGTCACTACCCCACATTTAAATGGTTACCAGCATTCTCATTAGGTGTATAAATAGCCTCTGTTTGCTTTTCAAAAGAAATTGGTTTAAAAGAGAAAATTGCCTCGCCAGTCCTCCTCAGCCTATAACTATTGAGCAGGGGGGCCTCTTTCAAATGAAAAATTAAATTATGCATTTTCTCTAAGCCAAAGCAGGAATAAAAGCTCCCTCCTGGGGCCGGTATTATCAGTGCTCCCACTCTTTTTGGGGGTATGGGGGGTTAAGCAGTGGCAAACTCAGGCTGTTTGGGGCAGAGGGACATCACCCCCCTCTCCCAGCCTTGGCCACTCACCATCCCGAGCTGCCTCTTCCACCCACAGAGCGGTCTTGCCAGAGCCCCATTTCTTCATAGAATCCCACAAGGTTTGGGTTGGAAGGGACCTTAAAGTTCATCTCGTTCCATCCCCTGCCATGGGCAGGGACACCTTCCACCAGCCCAGGTTGCTCCAAGCCCTGTCCAACATGGCCTTGGACACTTCCAGGGCTGGAGCAGCCACAGCTTCTCTGCCCAACCTGGGCCAGGCCCTGCCCA
Organism: Grallaria varia; assembly: GCA_013396735.1. Taxonomy (NCBI): domain Eukaryota; kingdom Metazoa; phylum Chordata; class Aves; order Passeriformes; family Formicariidae; genus Grallaria; species Grallaria varia. Next base: position 1,159 of record VWZG01009826.1, on the reverse strand, counting down.
CCCTCCCAGGGAAGAATTCCTTCCCATTATCCCATCTATCCCTGCCCTCTGTCAGTGGGAAGCCATTCCCCCTTGTCCTGTCCCTCCATGCCTTGTCCCCAGTCCCTCTCCAGCTCTCCTGGAGCTCCTTTAGGCACTGGCAGGGGCTCTGAGTTCTTCCCGGAGCCTTCTCCTCTCCAGGCTGAGCAGCCCCAGCTCTCCCAGCCTGTGCTTTCCCCCCTTCTTCCCTCTCTCCCAGCTTCGAAGCTC
>VWZG01009823.1:1676-38153 GCA_013396735.1 Grallaria varia | reverse complement strand
GGGAGGGGTGTGTGACACTGCGGGTGTGACCCTGTGTGTGTGTGTGTGTGTGTGTGTGTGTGTGAAACGGGGTGTGCGACACCAGAGTGTGACACTGTGTGTGTGTGACACCGTGTGTGTGACACAGGAGGTGTGACACCAGAGTGTGACACCCTAGTGTGTGTGACACGGGGTGTGTGTGACACCCTAGTGTGACACTGTGTGCGTGTGACATGGGCGGTGTGACACCAGAGCGTGACACGGGGTGTGACACTGTGTGTGTGACACAGCGGGTGTGACACCAGAGTGTGACGCTGTGTGTGTGTGACACGGGGTGCATGTAACACTGTGGGTGTGACACCCTAGTGTGACACTGCGTGCGTGACACTGTGTGTGTGTGACATGGGGGGGTGTGACACCAGAGTGTGACATGGGGAGTGTCACACTGGGCATGTGCAACACTGTCTGTGTGTATGTGTAACTGCGTGTGACACCGTGAATGTGTGACACCAGCTGTGTGTGTGACAGTGGTTCTGTGTGTGACAACCCACGTGACCAAGCAGGTGTGACTGCGTGACAGCAAATGGGTCCCCCCACATCACACAGCGTTCAACACCAGGTGTGACCACACACCAGCGTGTGTGGCACCGTGCAGCACCACACGTGCCACATGCATGCGCACATGTGACAGCAAGAGTGACTATGGGATGTGACACCGTGTGCAGGCTCCCTGTCCCCAGGGCTAGGAGGGGACAGGAAGGGGGTCGAGGTGCTGAGATTCACTCGGTGCTGGCACATCCCCAGGGTGACATTCGGGGACCAGGGCCCAGGGAGGGTGGTGGTGGCCTCACCACCTGTGGAGGGGATGTCACCCACAGCAGAGCAGGCCCTGCGCCTCGCCATGCAAATGTCACAGCCCAGCCGCTGCAGGCTGTGACATCTGCTGAGGCTGGGGGACACTCAATGTCACGGTGGTGGCACAGGAATCCACCGGGAGAAGGCAGAGGGCAAGAGCCTCCCATGGCCCTGGCAGGAGGGAGGTGACACAAGGACAGCTGCCACCACCCACCAGGAGACAATGGGGACACAGGGATGGCTGCTAATGCCACCCTTAGCGATGACAGAGGGGACACTGGAGGTCCCAGCCTCCCCCCCTCTGCTTCCCTCACAGACAAACAACGGGCAGAGCCAACACTCAGGGATTTTAGTTTTTTGTTGTTTTTTTTTTTCTTTCAATTTTTTTTATTCCAAAAATCCACCCCTAAGAAACAAAATATTTCCCTTGGGATGCTTGGATCTTCCCTCCCCCCACAACAGCCTTGTGGTAATATGGCATGAGCAAAGATCCTCTCTAAAAATCCAGGGGGATAAAAAAAAAAAAAAGAAAAAAAAAGAAAAAAAAAAGGAAAACCAAACCAAAAATGAACCAAAAATAACTGCCAAGTAGGTGCCCTCCCTCTGCCCCAGCCAAGTACCCCAACCCCAACTGAGAGAGCGCAAGACTTTGTTTGCTTTTACCCTTAATGCTTACATTTAATTTTAAAGCACAAACATCAGAGATGGACTCTAAATCGCCAACAAAAAAATAGATATTTACAATATTTCTCCAGGGAGGGAAAAGGGAGGGAGGAAAAGGGGGGGATCGAAACGAAACAAAAACCACAACCAAACCCTTAAACAAGTGACTTTGCTTGCAGGAGTTGTCTTTAGGGAGCAGGCTGGGTTGGTTTTAAATCACTAAGTGATTTTTTTTATAATATATAATTCTCTTTTTTTCTTCCTTGTGGATTTGCACCACGCTGGGGTGGTGAGGAGGGTCGCACGCTGGAGTCTCTGCAGGACACAGCGAGAAGGAGGTGCTGTCCCCATGGAGGAGGGACCCTCAGAGAGAGGGAGGCCCTGGCCCCTCCAGCCACGCTCAACCCCATCTCTTTGAAGTTTTCTTTCTTGTTGCAAAACTCAAAATGAATCCAAAGGAAAATGAAAAGGTCTTACTTCTTCTGACATTTTCCCTGGGAGCCACCGCCAAGAGAGGATGAGGCTGAAGGCTCTTCCTCTCACCCAGGGGGGTTTTCCTGCTCCGAGCCCTCCAGCAGGGCAGCCACACTGTCCCTTGTCCCAGACGCTGCAGGATTGTCCCCTCAGAATCCCGTGGCAGCTGGGGACAGTCCCCACGCCCAGGAAGGGGTGGGTGGCCGCCTCTCCTCCCTTATTGCTTCTGAAGCAGCAGGGGAAGGGGTGGGTAGGCTGCCCTCGGGGGGACCCCCTGCCCCTCCGGGGGACCCCCCTGTGGGGCTGGGGATGGGTGGCACAGAGAGGACACCCCGGATTGTGCTATCTGTACCGCTGCCAGGGAGAGAGCAGGATGCTGACACCGGTGGGGGGAGAGAGACGAGGAGCGTCCGGGCACAGGCAAGACAGAGGGAAATAAAATAGTGACCCAGAAAAAGAAGATTCCAACCTTTTTTCCTTTTTTTTTTTTTGTTGTCTTTTTGTTTTGTTTTTTGTTTTTTTGTTGTTTTTTTTTAAAGTGCAAAAAGCTCTCTGCTGCCCTAGAGAGAGGTTCTTTGGACCGACCATTCATTGCAAAGGAAAATCGGCAGCAAAAAGGGGGGAGGAAAGGAGAGGACAATGCAGGGTGGGGCAGCCGTGCCAGTTCGGTCCCAGGCCATGGAACAGCCCTCGCTCCTCTGGCCCCAGAGTGCTTCATGGTGCCGGGAGCTGGGAAGGAAGAAGAGGCAGCTCCTGACCCCCCACATGCTCACTCACCCCTGGCTGATGCTTCCCAAGTCCTTCCTGAGCTCTGATGTACCTGTGGGTCCTCCCCTGCTCCATCCCCTCAGACAGACAGTGCTCCAGGAAGGCTGGTGCTGTCCCAGAGTGGAAGCGACTTATCCCCCAGCCTCGCCTCCCCAGGCTCTCGAAGCCCCTGCTCCTGGTGACACCCCAGCCAGGGGCTCCTGCCCTTGGCACCCAAATAGCCGCTCAGATGTGTGGGAGTGGCAGAAGAGAGGGGGATGCATGGCAGTCCCTGCAGCAGGATGAGGGAAAGGGGGTGAGAGTGCAGGGCGAGTGCCGAGCTGGTGGTGACACAGAGCGGCACGGGGTGTTCCGGCTCTGCTCCTGCTTCCTCGGAGACACCTCGACGCTCACGCTTTGTGCCACCAGGGAAGTGACAAGTGTTTCAAGGCAAGGAGACGACGGGAAGGAGGGGAAAAGCTGGGGGAAGAGGGTGCCCCATTTCTCTGCAGAGACCCCTGTTACAAGCTTCACCCCAGGAGTGGCCAGCCTCCCTGCCATGTGCCATGTGCCCGCTCCTCCTCTGGTACTGGCCAGCCTGGCGGGACATCTTCCTCGGCAGAAGTCCCGGGGAAGAAGGAGGAGGGACAGTGGAGCGAGGCCAGCAGTGGCCCTGCCTGCCGAGTCAGGTGGGAGGCAGCAGTAGGAGACGGAGGGCAAGGTGGGGAGGTGGAGGAGCAGCTCTCCGAGAGGGGTGGGATGGGCTCTTTTCCTTCTCAGTCTGCCCCGGGGAGAGTCTCTAGCTGATTTTTTGGATCAGCTTCTCATCGGACAGGCAGTAGAGGCTGTTGATGGACAGGTCCGAGATGAAGTGCTCACAGGCTTTGCGGGTGATCTGTTTGCAACCTCGCAGGTCTATTAGGGTGACGTTGGAGATGCGGCGCAGGTACAGCAAGGCCTGGTCCGTTAGCTTATTGCAGCCTGCAGGGAAGAGGAGAGGAAGAGTGAGGTGGAACAGCTGCAGGAAGGTAGCAGGGAGCTCCCGCAGCAGGCTGGGAGGAGGGCAATGCCGCAGCACAGCTGGAGCAGCGCACGCACCTGCCATGTTGAGCTCGGTGAGGGAGTTGCGTGTGGAGGAGCCCACGGCGGTGAGGAGGTTGGCCGACTGGTCTGTGAGGTGGTTGCAGTGGCTGAGGTCGAGGCGGGAGAGCAGGGGCATGTGGCGGATGATCAGGCGCAGCGTGGCATCAGTGATGTCCAGGCCAGCGAGCCGGAAGTCAATCATGTTGCGGAGTTTGCTGCGATTGTCCTGACCTGCAATGGCAGAGGAGGAGCTCTGGAGGAGCACGGACAAACTGCCCTGGCGCGTTGGGGCATTCCAGATCCAGCATCACATCCCCATTCCACGCCCGGAATCCCAACCCCTTCCATCTCTACACAACCCACAGGGACCCTGCTCAGTCATCACATCCTCAGCCCTGCCTAGGGCAGCAGCTTACTGGGTTTGTCTGTTGGAGGCGTGAGTAAGTCCCGGATCTGAGGGTCCTTGATTCCTACTGCCCACCGAAGATCGAGGGTCCTGAGAAGGGGGCAGCTGGAGGTACTGAGAGCACAGACTGCAGACCAGGAACAGCCTGCTAAGATGAGGTCTTTCAGGCCTGGGAGGAGGGAGAGAGGTAACAAGTCAGACAGGTTTGGTCAGCTCCAAGGCATCCCAGATCTCAATCCTCTTTTTCCAGGCTCATGAGGAGTAGTTCCCCTCCCTGCGTGGGATGGGACATTTGCTGGTGATGGCATCCAGGCACCCAGGAGTTCCCAAGCTGGCGGGTACCAGGCTCCAGCCCTCAGGAAGCCTCGGAGCAGGCTGGTAGCAGAGAAAGGGACCCCTCCCCAGCCCACACTCACCTGGCAGCCTGTTGACGAGCCACGTAAGCTGTTTTTTGGAGATGTTGGTCCAGCTGAGGTCAAGGCTGACCGGCTGCCTTTTGATGATGCCGCTCAGTGCCTGGGGGGTGATGGACTTGCACCTGCTCAAGTCTATCTTTGTCCACAATCTCTTGTCACAGCACCTGGGGACAAGAACAAGGCTGAAAGTTGAGCCCCATGGGATAAGAGACAGCTCATGGGTTGCCTGGCTTCAGCGAGGAGCCCAGCCTTGGTGCAGACCCAGCCACATAACAAGGCTGCTCCTCCTGGTTTCCAAAGGCTTCCCCGAACACAGGAGGGTGCCAGGGTGCCTGGCCACCCAGGGACACCCAGAGCAGCTCCAGCAGGGTTTTGCTACCACAAGACAGAGTCACAGCTGCTGGTCTACTTGTCCACTCCGGCTGCTTCTCCTGCCAGGGCAAAGATCTTAAGGATCTTCACTTCCAGGAGGCGGAACACTCTGTCTGGTCCCATAACATGGCTCTGGCAGCACTCACTGCTTCACCAGGAGCTGCAGCAGAGTGTGGAGGTGGCACAAACTCCTCCTCTCCCACGAGAGTCTGTGGAGACCCTGGACCCCATGGCAGCTCAGCTGAGCACCTGAAGCTGCAGGCAAGGGGACACTCTCCTCCAGACATCACACCACACTATCCCCACCGGCTGCTGATCAAAGCAGGCCAGTCCTTTCCCATCATGCCATCCCTGCTGCTCAGCAATTAGAAACCTCCCAGTTTCCATTCCCGTCTGTTCCCAAGCTCTCCACCATGCACAGCTGTCCCAGTGCCAGCATTGTCTTCGGGCCTGCTGCCCCCCGAGGCGCTTCCAGCCAGCAAACCCATCCCGCCTCAGCCTGCCTTCCACGCTTTCCCTGTCTGCTGGCAGCACGGGAGGCCAAGAATGGCAAGGACCAGTGGGTGAGGAAAGGACACTGGCACCTTCCAAGGACACAGTGGGGGACACAGGTGCTCATGTCTCCCAGCAGACGAGACAGGAGAAAAGCAGAGGGGGACAGAAAGGTCCAAGGGCAATGCTGCCTGGCTCCAGGGAGTGACGGGAGGGCGCTGAGGCGAGATCCCTTCCCTCTGGCTGCCCACCAAGGGCGTCTCCCCAACCCACCCTGCCCCATGTCCCCACACTCACCACTTGTACCAGGTCTTGCACACCCGCATGCACTCGCAGAGCTCCCTGCGGGTGAGGTAGCGGAAGACGGACATCCAGACCTCTCTCTGCATGCAGCTCTCCTCGTCCTCCTGCGCCCGGCCCCTGCGGCCGTTGAGCCGGGCTGCTCCCCCCTCCTCTCCATTCTCGTCCTCCTCCTCCTCTTCCTCCTCATCCTCCTCCGCGGCCGCCTCATCCTCTCCCCCGCTCCTCAGGGGCATCCTGGCAGGCGCGTGGCGCACAACCACACGGGGTGAGTGCTGCAGGTTGGCGGAGGAGGCCGTGATGGCTTGGAGCTTGGGGACAATCGAAGTGCCGTGGACGTCTTTGGTGGGGCGCTGGAGCGTCACGGTGAGGTAGGAGCCGTGCAGCTTTGCCTTCTCCACCTCCGACAGCTCCTTCTTGCCGCTGGGGTTGTTCTCCTTCTCCCGCACCATGGTTCGCTCCGTGGCCTGGAGCCGCAGCAGCTGCCGCCGCTTGAAGCGCTCGTCCCGGCTGGCGCTGTGGTGGTCGCTGGGGCCAGCGCCTGGGGACGAGCGCGTCACCACGCCCCGCGGGGACGCCGGGTCATGGATCAGCTGCAGCATCGGGGTGGGAGAGTTGGGCGGGGGGGTCAGGGGTTCTTCGCAGCTCCGCAGGGGCCGCAGCACCTTGGCTTGCGCCGTGTCATCATCACTCTCTTCCACCTTCCGCTTCTGTGGGGAAGTGAGTTAACAGGGATGGGGTTGTGGTGGGCCTGTGGAATGTTTGCCCCCTTTCCTCTTCCCCAGAGAAACACCACAGTGCTGGCAGGGCTTGCAAGCACCAGCACCACCCAGCAGAATCACAAAATAGTTTGGGTTGGAAGAGGTCTTACAGATCATCTCATTTCACCCCCTGGCACAGGCAGGGGCACCTTCCAGCAGCCCAGACTGCTCCAATCTGGCCTGGAACACTTCTAGGGATGGGGCAGCCACAGCTTCTCTGGGCAACATGTTAAAGTGCTTCACCAACCTCTGAGCAAGGAACTTGCTAACAGCTCATTTAATTACCACCAGGACCAGAGCCCATACACAGCAGCAACCAATGTTCTCCTCCCCTTTTGACAGAAGGGGTGTCCCTTGAGGTTGGAGGCAACCTCCACTCCATGCCTAACAGCCCAGTATCCCTTGCAGTGGAATCTCTCAGGATCACAGGTCAGCGCCAGTGCAGACAAGGGTGCTTACCACAGTACTGGGGAACTCATCCCTGTGGGATGTGGCAGGATGTAGCAAGGCCCCCAGGTGCTGCACTTACATGATCCTTACTCTTACTGGTCACTGCCCAATTAGTCCCTCCAGCTCACCCTGGCTGAACATATCCCTGGCAGAATGCAGCGGGAGGGAGGACACACATATGACTCCTTACCTGGCCCTTCTCTGTGTCATCACCCTGGTAGCACTTGGGGCACTCCCAGCAGTTGGGCAGCTCATCATTGAGCAGCCCCTCCCCATCCATCTGCAAAGAGAAGCAGAGGGTCAGCAGAGGCCTTGCCCCAGAACTGAGCACCCCCTGTGCCCAGCATCTGCCCTTCTCACCTGCAGACAGCCGGGGTGAACAATCTCGTTGCAGATACAGCACTCCATGAGCTTCTTCTCAAAGTCCTGTGAGTCCTCATTCTGATCCACCTCCCCACAAAGTGCACACGTGACCGAATGAGGCAGCCTGGGCTACAAAGGAAAGCAGGGGTGAAACCAGGGCAAGGTGGCACAGCCTTCCCCCTTCCCTCCCCACCTTCTACCTGAATTATGGGGAAGGGGCCAGCTATACTCCAGGAATCAAACTTGGGTAATTGCCCTCCTCTGTCACAGAATCGCAGAATTATTAGGGTTAGAAGGGACAGCTGGAGATCATCCAGTGCAACCCGCCCCAGCTAGAGCAGATGACGCAGGAACGTTCCCAGGTGGGTTTTGAATGTCTCCAGAGAGGGAGGCTCCACACCCTCCCTAGGCACTGCTCAATGGAAAGTTCTTCCTCATGCTGAGGTGGAACTCCTTCCATTTTAGTTTATGGCCCTCACGGGCCACACAGAGCTGCTGCCAGACTGGGAGCAGGATGAGGCCGCAGACTCACCGCCAAGCACTGCCGGAGGACACAAGACTGCTTCATGCGGCCGGGCCCGCCGAACTTCTTCATGTCCCTGCAGTAGTGGCACATGCCACACTCGCCCTGCATGCAAGCCTTGCATTTTCGGCACCGCACCCGCCTCCTCCTGGCGCCCGACACGATGGGAGAGACCGTGGGCCTGACGGGGGTTGGCCGGGGGGTTGGCTTCATGGTGTGTGGCTTGGTGATGGGGATGGTGGGCAGGCGCACCCTCAGCCGGGCCTGGAGCTTTAGCTGGCAACAGAGAGAGAGGATTCAGCTGGAATCTGAAAGGCTCTGATCCCCAGATCCAGTGCTGTGACCTCAGATAATGGGCCAGAGAGCAGCTCTGCTCCCTCGCCGCTCCGCAGCCGAAGGAGCCTGGATTGGTGCTTCCCCAACAGTTCTCCCTGAGGACACCCCCTCATCCTTCATCACCTCAGACCAAGAGCTCCCCTTCCTCACACGGCCCATCAGGACAAAGAAATGGGTCTGAAAAGAGCTGCTGAATCCCAAAAGCAACATGGTGTTCCAACAACATCCACTCTTTCCTTCTAAGGCAGGGAATGACAAGATGCACCTGGTCTGTCCTTTCTGTGTGTCACTCAGTGATCCTTGTGGGTCCCTTCCAGCTCAGAATATTCTGTAACCTTTGTCTGTAACCCTGGACCCCTGCCAACTGCACATGGGGCAGGGTTCAGCTCTTGGGCACTCTTTCTCAAGCTCGAGGCACACTGGGAACGCCCAGATGCCCTTGCTTATAGAGCAGGTGGGACAGCACAGCTCTCCAGCTGACCTCTGTCACCCTGCATCCCATAAGGCCTCACAGGAAACCTGCTGGCTGCAGCATCCTTCTGGGATCGGCCATGGTGGGGTGTCCACCACAGCTAAGGGGCTCGGGGAAGGGCAGGCTCACAAAAATCCCAGCACAAAGGACGGGGTCAGGGATGTGCCCAGCATCTGAGTGCTGCACCCAAAGCGTGTAGCTGTCTCCAGGTCCCTCCTCCCAAAAAAAGCTGCCTGAGATTCCTGTGCTGCACAGGGACCAGCAAACCACAGTGGCTCTCCTTGGGCAGGGCAGGCAAGCAAAGACAGGCAACTCTACAGGGCAATCCCAGAGGCTTGCTTGTCTCCAGACTCCCGAGTGGGGTGTTACCCACCCTTCCCAGCATGATGGGGTCCTGCTCTTCCCATAGCCTGCCTGTGAACCTGTCTCCTGGCAGGAAGGAAGCAGTGACCTCGGGGAGCCATCCTGGCAAGCCACAGGAAGGCAGCCTGCAGAGGGGAAGTCCGGATGCTCTGTGCCTCCATCTGCCCAGTGAGCTCAGCCCAGGCTGTGGCCCAGCTGTGGGCACTGGGTTATAAGCATAGCTGGAAAGGGAAGGGCAGGGATGCACAGAAAGGTCCCACTGCTGAGGAGCTGGCTGCTACCCACAGGGAGCTGCCTTCCCTGGGGTTGCGAGAGCCAATACTACAGCACAGTGTGCTGGCAGGGACAGGGACACAAGGGGCACGTTCAGCTGGCAGTGAGGGGCTGGACTAATGCTGACCATGAACCCTACACTTCACCCATCACTGCAACAGTGAGACCTTCCCCAACACACAACACTCCTCAAACCACCCAGGACTCCCTTATCAAGCGAGTGCAGGATCACCCCTTCTTCCAACAGCAAGGCTCCATGTTCTCCAAGCACAACCAAAGGGCTGGAGAACACAGGGTAGCTGGGGCTGATCCAGCTACCACCCATCAGCCAAGCTGGGATAACCGGCATGGTGGGAGAGCTCCATTCTGCCATCAAACGGGTTTGCCCACGGTGCTGTGGAGGTGCTTGCACCCCACGTCCCACCCTGGCACGGCTCCCGAGAGGGGTATGGAAGCGGTGCCACCACACCCTAGTCCCAGGCAGCAACTCCATGACAAGCACCACCCACCCAGGTCCCCTCCTCGCAGCTCTTACCTTATCTCTCTTGGGCCACTGGACGATGGGGATGCCTGTAAGTGCCAGTTTGGGGTCACTGTTTGCGTATTCTTCCAACAGCAGCTAACAGGGAGAGAGCAGTGGGGGAAAACACAGCAGAGAGACAAAAAGCACAGGTGTGAGCAGAGGGAAACACAGCTCCCACCAGCGAGGCAGGCTCCGACCAGATACCAGGGCCAGCATGCTTCAAAGGCGGCTAGGAAGGAGCCCTCCTCTCCCCACACCCACTAGCAACCATCCCTCCTCCCCACATGAGAGAGACAAGCTCTGTCGAGTCGATCTGCACCAGCGCTTTCATCAACTGCATTTCAGCCCCGAGGCCCTGCGCTGGGCGGTGGTAGGGGGAGAGCACCAAGATTCAGCAATCGAGGGAGGGGGAGGATTCAGCAGGATGGCCCCCCCACTGCCCATCCACTCCCCAGGCACGGGGCAGCCGGTGGGTGCAGCAGCAGCGGGATGTGGTGCCCCAGCACCCCCTCCGTGGCCCGGCACAAGCTGCCGGGTAGCCGAGAGCTGCTCCCCCGCACTGCCCCAGGCTTTGGCTGTGACTTTGACGGAGAGATCCCTCGGCACCGACCGGCCTGGCGCGCTGCCCTACGGCGCGACGGCCCCTGGCTCCCGCTCGATGGGGCTCCCGCGCTCCCCCGAGTCCTTCCCTCGCCCCCCTCCCCACCGAATCTGCCCCTCGCAAAGGTGCTTTATTTACTTGACGTTGCCACGGCTACGCAGGCAGGAGCCTCCCGCCGGCATCCCGGCGGGCGGTGCTTCCCACTGCCACGGAGGGCCAGGGCGGGGGGGCCCGGCGTGCCCCCCACCCGGTTTTTCCGGGTGTCTCCGGAGGCAGGAAGCCGTGGCCCGCCCTCGGCTGCCTGGCAGCGCAGCGTGCCGCCTTTCCAGACCTCCCGCCTCCCCTCGAGCGCATGCCGAAAGGAAAGGTCAGGGCTGGGGGGCTCGCACAGGGAGACCCGCGTGGGCGCGGAACCGCGGCGTCCCCCCTGCCCGGAGCACCGCGGGGGCGGCGGCGGCTCAGCCACGTTTCCAACGGGGGCCAAGGGGCTGGGGCGGGCTCCCGGGTCCTGCGGCTGCATCTGGCTGGGAGCCGGGTGGGCGGCAGCCCCCTCGTCCCGCTGTGTCCCCTCGCGCTGTGGCGGGGCGGACACGCCGGCGCGGACCCTGCGAGCGCCGCGGCCGGAGCGGCGAGCGCGCCCCAGGGAAGGGGAAGGGAGAGGTGAGCCCAAGCACCAGCCGGGGACCCCTCCAGGGAACCCAGGGTCCCCCCGCGGTCCCTTCCCACCTTGCCAGGGACCAGAGCGTCCCCCGTCCCCTCCGCGCCCCGCCAGCATTGCCAGCTGCCTGACCTTGCGCCTCTGGAGCCGCCGAGACTCTGAGGTGAAGTTTGCCGAGCGCTCTTTGTTTCGGTGCCCGCACTGCGAGGGCTGGGGCCCCCCACCCTCTCCCCGGACAGCTCCGGGGGCTGGCTCAGAGCGCGGCCGGACCCCCGGCGTTCGGGGACATTGCTGGGGGAGCAGCTGCGCCCCCTGCGCCGAGCGCCCCCGGCTCCTCCCCGCTCCGGCAGCCGCACCGGCGGCCGCGTGTTCCTCCCGAGCCCTTGGGCAGCGGCAGCTTCCTGAGCTGCAGACAATGCTGCTGCGTCACCCACATGCGGTTCCCAGCAATGCTTTGCAACGGGAAGATGGCAGAAGAGAAAAAGCGAGCGAGGGAGCGGAGGGCAGAGCCGCGCTGCTGCAGCGCCGGGAGGGGCCGGGACGGCGGGGATTGGCGCAGGGTCCGGGCGGTGCTGCCCACCGGCCGCCCGGGCTCCCTCCCTCCCTCCCTCCGCCGCAATCCGAAAGGCCGGGGCCGGGCTCCCCGGGGCCGGGCGCAGCGTGGCCGAGAGCCCTTGCCCCGTCCCGCCGCCCCGCCGCGTTTCTTTTGTCTGCTCAGAGGCGGGTTTTGGGTCTGGGAGACGCCAGTGGTGTGAGTAATGTAAGCAAGGGTCGTCCCCCTTGCAGCCCTTTCCAGGGANTTTTGGGTCTGGGAGACGCCAGTGGTGTGAGTAATGTAAGCAAGGGTCGCCCCCCTTGCAGCCCTTTCCAGGGACTGCGCCCGTTACCCTGCCGACCCGGATGGACGAACCTTCCCTGGGAAACATCCCGCCAGCCAAGTTTGGGAGCAGCCGTATTCCCAAAGGCACCGGGGACCAAACCACTAGAGGGGGACAGATCCATGCCGGCTGATCAAGGTGTCCCCAATCATCCCCAGCTCCCCGAGACCCCCTCCCCCAGCTACACACCGCAATTAAAATGGAGGAAACTCCTGAAATAAAGCGAAACAGCACTGGGGAACAGCGGCTGCTCCCGCTCCTGACGCATCCAAAGCATCTGCAGTCAACTACAGCTTTGTGTTTCCAGGAAGCCAGTCAGCTGCCAACCTAGTTCCAGACTGTCACCATCAAAACCACCAGTGATACCCTTGGGTCCCCGTGACCCACAGGCAGGAGCGTGACCAGTGCTGCCATCCTACCATGGGAGACCTTCCTGGCACAGCTCACAAGCCACCCTGAACTTCCTCATCCATATCCCTGAAGGATACAACCCCCATTCCTCACCAAGCCTTCCCTGTGTCCCATTGCCCAGCCAGGTGCATGGGCAATGCCAGACCAGAGGCTCTGAGGTCCTGGAGACAGGATCAGCACTTTTGGGGAGGGCCTCCTTGTTTCTACAGTCCTTGCTGCTCCAACAGCTCCATGGAGAGCCCAAATTAACCCATTTGTGCCAGGCTACATGGTTCCACAGGGCTCTGCACAATGTCAGCTGCCTCATGGACATCCTTCTCTCAAATCCACTGATGGAAACCAGCACACCCCAGAGGGCTCAAAAGGGATGGACAGAAGTAGTCAAAAGACAACAGGATATCTCAGAAACTCCCCCTTTGCCACTGATCTTTCCAACAAGCCCAGTCCATACCACGCTCAGGATTTTCAGACACTGCCTCCTGCCACAGAGCTGGAAGCACATCTTTGTCACATCCAAAGTGTCATGTCCCACCATGTGACGCTTCAGGCTCAACTCATGACAGGATACACACTTATCCAACACAGAGACCCTGAAATTGTGATCACCACACAAAAGGCTTTGGGAAAAGGCAGCATTTTCCTGCTTTGTCCCTGCCTCCATGTGCCTGGGGACATTGGATAGCAGAGGGTGGCAGGAAGCATGGCAGGACATTTGATCTGAGGGGCACATCAAGGTGTCAGGGTGTCTGGATGAGAAAACATCACATTCTGACCCTGGGGAGCACAGACCAAAGTAGGGTTTTCCTCCACAATCCTTGGTCACATCCAAGGTCCATAAATGACCTCACCTGATGACACAAGGACAAGAGTACCAGCTGTGGATCAATGGCCCCAGCTGAAAGGTTTAGCTAGAAATGTCTTAGCCCTTTGCAGGTTTTACAAGCCAACCTTTACTGGTCAGTTCCATCATCTCTATGGAAAATACAGGTTTTGAAAGCAGAGGTTTTGCTGTGGTTTGACCCTTGTCCTCCTTTCTTCAGCCACTGTAGGATCTTTGTGCCTTGAGGATGCCCTCACAGAATCCTACAGCTCAGGATACTTCTGAACATACAAGGACAGCCAATTTTAAGGAGCAAATTCTCAGGGAAGCTGTTTGAGACCACAGAGAGTGTCACCTGTAGCTCAAAACCACACACAGGGATGGAGGTCACCAAAACCACAGGCACAGATTCTTTAGCTCCAAAACAACAAATCTTTGAACATATCTCAAAACCCAACTGAACACCAACAACCTTGACTGCTTTGCCTTCAAACACCCAAACCCAGCCACTTTTTCTCAGTCCAAGGATGAAACATGGTGCTTACAGCTTAAGTTGCTTCAGAGCATCACACAGGGGGCTCAGAAACACAAGCGTCACGTACTCAAAGGTCACAGCACACAAAGGATGCTTAAAAAGCCATAAGAAACCAGAGAAGTGGAGCCTTTAACAGCATCTACATCCACCCTGGGACCCCAGAACTGGATGTGAGCTTTGGTACAGACAAGCAGCTGAACAGATCACCATTAGCAAGGAGGGGAGCAGAAGGTAACTGGTTTTAGGGACTAAAGTGGACTTCTGGGGAATAAAGTGAGGCGGATGGTGTCGCTTTGGTGCTGAAGGGGCTAAAACACCAAAGCTGATTGGGTCAGCTACAGGTCTGGTAAATGAAGGGAAAAAAGATCAAACAACCCTCGCTGGCCAAAAAAAATTGACTCATATAACTTCAGGTCACACCCTGGGCAAACAAAGAAACAAACCCAAATCCACCTGCAGCAAGGAAGGGCTTCAACTGTCACAGAGTCCACAGGCAAAACTGGAAGTGAAGTGCATAACCAAGGAGCACATTGCACTGACACTCGTGAGGGACCCAGCCAGGGCCCAGAGGGTCCCCAGAGGGGTCTCAGCCATACTGGCTAGGAGCAGTTACTGCTCCTGCAATCCCCCCCAGAATCCAAGGGCTGTCCCTCAGGTATGACATCAGCCTCACACAGAGGAAGAGGAAGACACTGAGCCTGCAGACACATCACTCCATGCCCCAGGAAGGGTCAGGGACAAGCCTTTCCACTTCCAACACTACAAGAAAGCAGATGCACCCTGGCAGGCCCGAGGAAAGGCAGCACCTATGGCTGCGCCAGGCCTACCTTGACGTCAGCGATGAGGGCATCCTCATCCTCAATGCCGGTGGGAACACACTTCTTGTGCAGAGGGAGTGACTCCAGCTTGTCCACGAGGCAGCGCAGCCCCTCCAGCTCGAACTGGGTCAGGTGCACCTTCCTGTTCTTGTGTGGGCTGCCCCCGCTCGGGTCCCAGGCCTGGCCATTTTGGGAACCCCGGCTGGAGTCGGAAGAGTCAATGGATGGGGTCTTCTTCAGACCCGGCAGGCTGCCCCGGCAGCTCCTGCCCAGTTCATCATAGTCCACATTGGCACCATTGGCAATAGGGCTGGTGAGGATGGACCGCCTCGTGACTGGCCGCTTAGGTTCCTTCCCTGCTGCATCCTCCTCCTCTTCCTCCTCCTCCTCCTCTTCCATGTTCACTGAGTCCGAGGAGCTCAGCTCCATATCTGCCATGACAGAGAAAGCGTGAGAGCACAGCGGGCAGGCAATCACAGTTTCCAGAGGAATCCCCCCCAGTCACAATAGATCCATATGGGGACAAGGCAAGGGGAAAGGAGAAGACACGTAGCAGCTGGAAAAGAACAGCTAAACCCTTTTCCAATTCCTGGCTTGTTTCGTGGGAATGCAAGGTACTAGATGTGGAAAAACATCCCAGAGGAAAAGACAACAATGCCCTAGTCTGAGTGGCATGGAATCCTAAAAGGGTTGGTAGGAACCCATAAAGGTCATCTAGTCCAGCCCTCCTGCCATGGGCCCAGGCACCTTTCGCTACATCAGCTGCTCAAAGCCCTGTTCAACCTCATTTTGCTTTGGCGGGCTTGGGCTCTCCAGTCATTTGGTCCTGTGAGTGACTCAGGACCCTGATCGTGCCTTCATGAGGCAAGAAAGAGGATGTGGACTCACCCACGACTGTGAGGCTGCTGAGTCCTTGCAAGTAGCTTTGACAGCACTTTAAACCCTGCGTGTAGCAGGCCCTGACCAGCCAGAGACCATTCCTGCCCCACAGCACTGTGGTGGTCACTGCAACTTCCCTCCACCTCTTGTGTGAAAGGCTTTGTGTGTCCCAACAAGGGCAGGAACTGGTGTGCTGGTCTTGCAGCTGTGAGAAACCTGGGCTGCTGCAGGGGCGAGGGAGGAAGCAGAAGTCTGGCTGGCTTTGGCTTCTTCCTCAGAGGAAGGCACAGCCCTGCTGCTGAGCCAGTACCCAGCAGAAACATGCAAGGAACCAGTTTGATAGGGGTGGGGGGAAGGAACAAGGGCCAGGCTTACCCATACTGAGTGATTCTTTCTGGAAGTCCTTGGTGAGGTGTGAGCGGCTGGTGATGCAGTACACGTACCGCTCCAGCACATACCAACACATCTCATAATAGAAGGGGTAACGAAACTTATTTGGGACCTGCAAAACACAGCAAGAGGATCTGCTCCGGCCTCCTTCACCACCACTGCACTCACACTTCTATTACTGCTGCTTCAAAGCAGAGCGATCCCCTCCAGAGACAGGAAACACATATCCATGTGTAACAGCATCATTCCTGCTTCTGGCAGCCTGATAGGATTCTCCTTGCAGGAGGATATTATCACCAGGCAGGGCAGAGATGAGCCACCACTCGCTTGCCAAGCCATTAATATTTCATTTTGGTTCATCAGGGTTGCAGCTTTTCCCCCACAGACCTTCTAATCACGAGTACCAGAGAAAGTGGCAGATGCCACACCAGGTCTGGCCAAGTGTCCAACACAGCCCAGGGGTGCCCTTAAGCTTCTCTGCAGGAGCTCAGCATTGCAGGATCAATGTCTCTCCAAGGAACAAGCAAGAACAGCCATGTGCCTGCCTGTCTCCCCCCACACCTCATCCCCCAGCTCTCCCACAGGTCCTTACCCGCGTACGGTCTTCAATGCTGTAGATCCGAAGCTGCATAGGGATGTTGAAGCTGTGTAGGAAGTTGCCCCCAAAAACCAGTGTGTCCATGGGAGTGTACACAGCATGGATCCAACCTTGGAGAGAAAGCAGAGTTGGAAGAACCTTTCTGAGTGACAAGGTGACATCAAGGTCTCACAACTTCAAGTCCTTTTCCATTTCTGAGGAACTCTGTTCTTCAGAGAAGGGCTGTCAAATCTGCACTACGTTCACATCACTCACCTAAGCCCACCCTGAGAGTTGCACCTTCCACCTGTATCCAGCTTAGCTGCAAGCACAAGACCTGCTTACTGACCCCCTGTCACATCAGCCAGACCTAGCAGCAGCTGGGGGCTACAGACCGCAGCTCATACAATACCCAGCTCACTTGATTCATCTTCCAGAGTTTTTTGTCATCCTAAATTGTTTCTTAACTGTGTTAGGCCTAAGAACACCAGCAACAACAAAAACAGTCTTCCAAAGTCTGCTCCAACAATTCAAAACACCCTGGAAGTAACTCAGGTTTCAGCTCTGTCATCTCCAAGGCTAAGCAATCCAGCCAAGTCCAACATCTGGGGAATTCCAGCACGGGCTTCCTTAAGTTCAAAGGAGGTATCAGTTGTGATAACAGGGCTCAAATGAGTTAAGTTGTGCAATCCCTGGTGTTTTCTGTTCCTGGTCCTGCTGAAAGCTACAACTCCACAGGGGTGTCGCAAGACACCCAGGAAGCAGAGCAGCATGGGCTGTCTTGGGCCAGTCTGCCCTCAACCTGCACTACTCTGGGTGTCAACACTCCAGAATCTGGGAAAGCCTCCTTTAATATTTAATCAAGTGGGATATGAGCCAGCCACAGCTTTCCTGTCACTTGGGCTGAACCCACAATGCCACGACAGGCATGCTTTAGGAGGTGGGAAGCAACAGGACAGAGCCACATCACATCTGCCTCTCCCAGTCACTTACAAGGAAGCTAAATCCTGCTTGTGCCCCAGGAGTTGCAGTGCTCCTCACCACAACTCTGGCCAGGCCAGGCCAGGATACCCCTGCCCACCCTGTGATACCTGAGGGGATGACAAAGGTGTAGCCCTGCTTGAGCTCGATGCGCTGGCACTCCGACACTCTGTCCCCAAGAAAAATGTCTCCTTGCTTCCCTGAGAGAAGCCAGTTTTCATAGAGCTCCAGGTTCTGGGGTGTAGGAGGGATCAGCCAGAAGATCTGCAAAGACAACACATATATAAAAGTCCTCATATTGTGAACAGTTACTGACTATCCCCTGCTTCTTCCAAACATCTGCATCTCTTCCTCTCCCCACTCTCAGAGAAATTCCCAGTAAAATGACCTAAACAGCTGCCCCTCTTGAGAGGTCAATCAGCTGAGCAAGGTCTTTCCCAACCTGACACACTGAGTGGCACAGGTAGCCTGAGCTTGGGATGCTTTTGAAGAATTTACATCAGTGTTGAGACATGTAGAGCCCAAGAACGACACCAGAGCATTAGCAACAAGGAGATTTACCACAGTGTTTCTGCCATGTTAGTCAGAGCTACAAGTGAACTAGGGATGGGCACCTGTCTTGCTCCAAGCAATACAAGTTCAGGGCAGAAAGACCCCAGTTGGCTGTCTGGGACCTGCATTCTCAAGGACTGACAGGAGAGCAGACTAACAGCCCTAAAGCACCTGCGGCTGTCCCAACAGGGACTGTCCTACCTTTCCCCCTCGGTGGATGTGGTACCACACAGAAGTGCCACCAAAGTCCACGTGGAAATCTGTGTAGCAGCCCTTGACACTCATCAGACAGTACCTTGTGGAAAACAAGACAATGGTAAGGTGAAAGTGACTGGTGATGCATGTTTTGGAGCAGACACAATACATTCAAAGGGAATGGGCCCCCCCAAACCCAGGGCAATGGCTCAGAAGTGCCAGAAGGCACACGGCTCCCCTCCCTCCACACAGCTAAAGGGGCTTAAATAAATGACTGCATGTCCTCACAAGTGTCACCCATAAAATAGACAGGGAGACTGTCCCTCCTGCTTCCCCTTGGTACAAACTGCTGCTCCCCTGGGCAATTCTCTTACAAGAGATGCTGTGCTGCCTGCCACAGCTCAGGAAGTCACTTACTTCTGCACCTTTGGATACTGCATCTCCAGGATAGCATTCGTAGACTCTGTCTGACTTTCCTTCAGGTGTCTGGGCCACATGTTGTCAACCCAGTCAATCAAATCCACCTACGGCACAAAGGTGGGAGATGTAAGCAGAGAGAAAAGGGGCAGGGCAAACCCTTTAGCTACCTCCAGGCTGGCAATTCCCTTTTTGTTCCCACCCAACAACCTTCCCAATGCCACCTGGGCAATGCCACACATAAAGCATTTGGGCCCAAATGTTCTGATGCCACCACTGCTTACATAAAAAACATGCAAGGCAGCAACTTCTAGGGCAGCATTCAACTCCCTCAGCTTCAGGAGAGCCAGAGATGTCCAGGCTCCCTCTGCAGTTTACAGGGAGAAGTGAATGACCCTACACAGCTGCCTCTTCCCCTCCACCAACTGCAGAGGGAGCTCAGGATGTCCATCCCACCTTCCACACTTCACTAAGGGCAACTCATCTTCTCAACACAAAACAGCCTCCAGCAATTCCAGCACACCTCCAGTCCCGGTCTCCTCTGCCCTCAGAGATTTTACCACTGCACCAGAAACCCTCCCTTCCATGCTGCACAACCCTCTGGAGCTCCACTTCCATGTCTCCAATTGCTGACAGCTAAGGAACAGGTCATCTCTCTGCAGCATGACACGCGAGGGATTTGGCAATGGCTGCCACAGCCTGACTGGGAGATCAGCTCCAGAGCAGGTCCAGCAGCTTCCAGAGCACACACTGACATCCCTGTTGAGCCCATGTGTGTTCTGAGCAATCCCTCTCTTCCTGCATCCCAGGACCAAGAGGACCAGGGAAAGGACACCCCTGTAGAAGGAAGTGCTGTTCTCACCGTGGCAGGTCTCTGCACCAGGTTCTCCAGTTTGGTGTGGCTGAACTCCAAGCTGATGACGTTGTAAAGCTTCTCCCTCTCTTCCTCAGGCGTTTCATAGTATCGTGCCCACTGTGCCATGGACATCTCAATGTCCCGCTGCGTGTTCACATCCATGACATCCACCATCCGTCGGCTCCCTGCCAGAGCACACACACATACGTCACTGGAACCAGCCCCTGCGCACAATGCACCACTCAGAAGACTCCGGGAGATGAGAGATCTTCAAAGAACCCACCCACACAAGTGTGATGTCTTGGCCTCTCCCAGAACTTCCACAGCCTTATCCAAACAGAAGCTGCTCCAGGTCAAAGTAGACCCAAGCAGGTGATCCCCTGACTAAGGATGGCTCAGGTTCAACTAGCTGCACTCTGGGGAGCCACAAGACCTCAGCTTAAACCCAAAGACTCTCCCCATTCCTCTCCACCTGCAGGAGGTTACACTTACCAACACACAGCCGCACATCGTTCACACTGAAGTCTGGATCCGGCATCCTGCAGGACAAACACCTTGCTCAAAAATCATCAAGTGCTTCTGGTGCAGACCCTTCCCACCTGTAACCCAGGTACTGCCACCCTGAAGGTGCTGCTCTGGGGTGTTTGAATTAGATCTCTAGGGGTGCAAGTCTGGGGTCAAACACTGGGACAAACTTCTGGCTTGGGAAGCAGGTTTGGGAAGTGGATGTACCATGTCCAGAGCACAAGCTGCTGTGCAGTGACTTCTGGCACACAGGCTAAGCAACACCAGCTCTTGTTTTAAAGGCTTGCTTGTGTGAGTTATCCCATCCAAAGGCATAGCAATTCCAGTACACGCAGTATATTCCACTGACACAGCAGAACCTCTCCAACTGTTTGTACTGGCACCCTTCTCTGGTCAAACACTGTTGTCGCAGGCAGAACAGGCTGGCAGCCGGCTGAGCAGCTCTTGACCCAGAGAAATACCCAAAAGCTCAGGAGAAATCCAGTTTCACCCACACTCTAATCCTCAGTATCAAATCTCTACCCTCCCAAGTCACCCAGGAGTTAAAGCTGAGCCTGGCACGATTTCCGACCTAATTCACCCCAGTACAGAACATCCTGCACTGGATGAGATGTTCACAGCCAGGCTGAGGGTGTTCAGAGCAGCACTGCTGATACTGGCCCAGAAAGTTTGTGAGAGGTCATTTACTCCCCTAATCATTGTATTAATCAACGCCCCAAATACTGACCCAGCTTTACACTCAAAGCTGTAAATCTCAATGAATGTACTGCAGCAAGAGAGACAGTAGTTTAGAAGTTGGATAAATCAGGCTGGAATTCTGGAAAATACCAGAAATACTACAAATTGTTTGACTCTCTGGCAATAGATGCCTATGTTACTAGGAAAGAAACCCAGCCAGACGTTGC
Source organism: Grallaria varia (assembly GCA_013396735.1). Classification (NCBI taxonomy): domain Eukaryota; kingdom Metazoa; phylum Chordata; class Aves; order Passeriformes; family Formicariidae; genus Grallaria; species Grallaria varia. The sequence continues at coordinate 17,304 of VWZG01009823.1, read as the reverse complement.
ATCAGAGCAGCAGTGGGACTTTCCAGACATTTGGTGGAATTCTGATCACCTCCAGCCAATTCAGTTCTCACATTTTCAGTTCAAACAGACTTATAAGAATAGGATAACCAAGGTGGAAGACACTTCTCTCTGCTCACTGCACATAAAGGACAGTGTGGACAGGACATAGTCATACCAGGTTGGCAGAGCCAGGCCCAGATCCCACACAACATCGAGATATAAAGGAATTGGGCCAGAGACAGCCACCACCCTGTGTCCCCAAGACTTACTTTATCCCCAGGCCGTCCGAGCTCCTGAAGATGAGAGGGTCCCTCAGGCCACCCCGCTGGATGTACTCAACTGTGAAGTCTGGTGTGGGGAGACAAGAGGAGGGAAGGTTTAGGGGAAGCTCCTTCAGAGGATACATTGAGCTTAAAGGATCTTTGGAGATCGCTAGCCCAATCCTGCTTCCAGCAAACTGACTTCTGCCTCAGATCAGGTTGTTCAGGACAGGTGAGACCTGAGAACCTACTCATATCTCTGTGGTCAGCAAAAGAAAACCTCATTCCTCACTCTTCTACACTCCTTTGGCGATTCTGGAACTCCTTTGCAGCAGTTCTGGGAGCAGCACAATGTGTGCCACTGACAAGCCTCACACAGGCCCCTCAGGGAAGGGGGAGTTTGCTCCAACAGGAAAACAGCCTGGATTTTGATCCTCACTTCCTTAGAAAGCTCACAGACATGCAAGAGATGCCCTGAAGAAGTGTTCCTTCCTCCAGTAAATCCTCACAAGGTGGTGTGATGAAAAGCCATCCCACGGAGCCATGTGCGTGGTGAAAGGAAGGGGAGAGATCCCACACAGTCCTTGAATGAAGCATCTCATGGACAAGTGGCTGCAATTACAGGTGCTGATCCAGGAGAACCCTCCCTCTTCCTGGCTTCCACACGTCCCAGCCCACCTGCAGTGCTGCTCTTGGGATCTAGCAGCTTCTGTGCTGTTTCCCACACACGTTCCCTGATACCAGCCCTGCTTACTGACTAGCGGTCCCAAGACAAACCTTTGCCTTCCATGAAGACCACAAAGGTGGAGTTAAACTTGTTGGTGGACAGCTTTTCCTCGAGGTCAAATGTCCTCTTCCCTTCGATTTCATCATCAGAGATCCCATCATCCTCATAACGCCGCCTCATTGTGCCACGCTGAGGAGAGAACACATCGGGAAGGGAAGAGTTATGGACCAGGAGGAACAACCAGAGCCTCATCCCAAGCTGGCACAGATCAGCCAGGGCCTCTTGGGAGGCCAGGTCTGTCCTGGACCCAAAACACACCACTGGAACATCAAATTTGTTCCTCCTGCATCTAGGTTTGTGCAAGCTGGGCAGTGTGGGAGACAGATAATCAATGCTAATGAATTCTAACACAGAAGTGCAGGAGGAGGGAGACAGTTCAGTGTAACTGAGCCAAATAAAAAAGAATCAGTTCCCCATTTTTACAGGTGCATCAGTATTTTGTTGCACTAGAGGTAAAGACACTTGTGAATTTAAATCCCTGCCAGAACACCAAGTGATAAAGAAAGCGTTTACACCGGAGACAAAATTCTCAAGTTTTCATCTTCAGCCTGTATACAAAAGGTGATTTATTCCCTTTTGTGTGGAGATAAGTAGCAGAGGGGAAGAAATCCTTTCCTTACAGGGTCTCCTAAGTCCATCTGTGCATGGATTCCTCACAGACATCCTCTTCTGGCATTGCTGGATCTGGAAAAAATTATTGTCCCCAGCTGTTGGCCACCTGGCCAGGGAGCAGCCATGCTCTGGCAGAGCCCTGCGTGGGAATGCTCCCCAAATCCCCTCAGATAAAAGGCAACCTGCTCTGAATTAGCCAAGCTAATTCAATTCCCCCAATTAGGGGATGCTGCCATTATCATGCGTGCACATCAACTGTTGGGCCAGCAGACAGCCAGGATGGAACAGGAGGTGACACAGCTGCTGTCACATCTGTAGCAGTGTCACAGCCCCAGCAACACCACTCGAACCAGTCACGGACCGTGAAAGAAAAAGGACTCCCTCATACAGATGCACTGCCTTACAGAAGTTATTAAAATTAGTTTAACTAGTGCTGGAGCAGGTAGGGACATAAAAGAAGGGCCTTCCCCCCATTCCCTGTAACATTTAATTTTAACTCACAATTTTAAGCAGGCTGATGGGTCCACAAGGAGTTCCCCAGCCATCAGGCACAGCCATTTATTTGTTGTTGACACCTCATCACCTGTGCTCTGCTTTCCAACTCCCTTCCCAAAAACCTGAATTACAGGGGCACAAACAGCTTATCTGCCAGGTAGGAACAACAGGCTGCTCCTGAAAGGGGCACTTCAGGAAAATCCTGAAACCAGGGTCTGTGCACTGGCTTTGAGGATTAAACAAGCTGGAAAAGCGCTGTGTGTTGCTGTCCCTTGTCTTAAGCCATCCACTAAAGATGGAGAGCAAATGAGAATACTTCATTTCCCTGTTTTTCACAACACAAAGATAAAACTCTCTTTACTTACACATCTTTACAGAGACACTTGTATAAATGCAGAAAAATGCATTAGAAAAATCCACGAACAAACAAATGGAGGTGGCACCAGCAGAACTGACCTATTCCTGGGAAACACTTGGAATTTCACACTGGGCTGTGCGCACAGAAAACTGCAATTCCCAGGTGCCCACTCTGCCTTTAAACCAAGACTGGCTCTTCAAAGAAGATGCACTAGAGCTTGAAGTTAGAGGTGTAGAGGTATTATGGCTGCGTTATAGCTCACCTTATAAAGCACTTTCCCTTAGGAATCACAGAATCCGTTAACCCTGTGTGGTGCTCAGATTTACAATGAGGGCACAGGGCAGATATGACTCCTCTTTCAGCATACCTAGCTTTTCCCAATCCCAGGCAAGCCTAGGACTACAGGTCCCAGCAAGCAGTTCTCTGTCCTTAATTAGAGGATGTGCATAATGAAGCAGAGGATTCTGGGCCCTGTAGTCCATGTTCTCACCTGTTTTGGGATCAGGTGGGTGGCTCACTGCATTACCAGGATGCTTTTCATTTACTCCAGACACTCACTTCTAGAGGAAAAGCAGCTCTTTTGCCTTCACTGGGTACAAAACCTCATGAGGGGGAAGAGGTTTGGCATGGAATTCCAGCATGAAAAGGCTATATACAAATCAGTCCCTTAATAACTTATATTTGGCTTCCAGGCTGGAAGCCTGGATGGTATTTCAGGACTCCTAGTTAAGCTACACTTAAGTAGGAGCAGGGTTACATTGGCTGAAAGTCAGGTAAGTCCCATTTGAGCACAAATCTCAGGAAAATCGGGTTGGAACACAGCTCCAGGCACAGACACAGTGACCAGGCATCGTCAGGCCTTCTGGAAGTGGCACCAAGCCAGCACAGGCTCTGGATTGCATAGAGCAGCTAATTCAACACAAATGGGCCCATGTGGCTGGGCCTGATCCAGATCCCACTGGTATCATCATGGATGCTGGAGATGCTCCTTCCATCTACCCACTTGAGCTTTAGCACCCAGTCACTCCAGTTTGGCACTGGGGCCACGAGACCACTTTGTCTTGGCTAATCCTGGGCACAGACTTTGAGAACAGGTCCCGCTCCCACCTTGTGTGAAAGTGCAGTAAATGACCTGGGACCTCACTAACAAATTTGGAGGCTTTGGGACCAAAGAAATATGACGCGTCTCAGAGGAGGCTACTCCAGCAGCCTAACCTGCTTTGGACTCATGTTACAGGAAACTACACTTGACTCCAGCTAGATCCACCCGTGGATCCATACTGTGGGATGAGGGAACCATTCAGACTCTTTTCCCAGACCTCTTTCACAGCACAGCCTCCAAGACAAACAGGTTGGAACCTTCAACCCAAACCACTATAAGGCAACCACACCAGAAGTGCAAACACCAGGAAACAGGGAGGAACACCTTAAAGTTGAACCTCTTTGCAACAGGGAAACAGGGATGCAAAACACAGAAGGAAGAGGATTGTCCCCTCCAGCCCAGCAAATTCCAAAGTCGATTGCTCTTGTCATCAGCAAAGCATCAGTCACAAAACTCCCTCAGCTTAGCCTGTTTCTGTGGGCAGGGAAGAGTGGCCTCCTAATTGGCACAGCATGTAGGAGAGCAGGATCCCAGCCGTGGCTGAGGACCCAAAAGCACAATACAAACAGCTCCCATCCCATCATACCCAGCCAGGGCCACAGCGCTTTCATGTCATTGTTGTCTTGGAAGGGTGGGGAAAAACAATATTTCAGGGCCTGCAGAGCAGGCAGGAGGAAGGAAAAGCTTCTGGGCTTCCAAGTGTGCTTTTTGGGAGAGGCAGCATCTGCAGCAGTTTTCCACTCCTGGAGTCTGCAGCTTCCTCACAGCACAGCTACACAAACCATGGTCCCCCAGCTCCCCAAACTGGGTCTCCGTACGAGGACAGATGTGATCAGTGGGTGCTCCAAGATGCCCTTTCTTCCATTATGTGTTTTGATCCTTCCCTGACGGGCAGGGAATTGCTGCCTGGTTAAATAAGTGTTACAGGTGACACCTGCAAAGGGCAAGAGACAGGCAAAGCCATGACAGACTAATGCCAGTCTCACCTTCCACTGCACAGACTCAGCTGTGCAAATCCTTCTCACAGCACACAGTTTGACCCCTTCCCAGGAAGACCAGCTACCTTTGTCCCACAGCCTGTGCTAGGAATGGGGCTTGGCTGAGCACCCCTTCCCAGAAGATTCCTACAGCCCTCCTAACTCTTGTTCCTGCTCCTTGGAACAAGTCCATCCAGGCAGGCCCTGCCAGAGGACACCAACAACTCACAGCCCTGTGCTCTTAGACTAAAACCACTTCTCCCTAGGGGTAGGTCTGCTACTGGGTGCTCTTCCAGCATCAACCAGTTCAGCCAGGGATGCACAACTTCCAAAAAGGTCATCAGACCCCACCAAAACTGCCATCTGTAAAGTGTCCCAGACGAAGCTCAGCTCCAGTGAAGCAAGAGATAGAGTCAGGCCTAGAACATATATTAGTGTTCAGCAGCAATATTTAAATATACTTTTTTTTTTTCCCATCTTTCTGTTAGGAATCAAGCATTTTTCACCCTGATGAGAGTTTTACTAAGAAAGAACAAGTGACCCACAGCCTTTCTCCCTGTGTCAGGCAGGGTCAAGATAAAGGCAGTTTATTCATCCTCCAAGACCAGGCAGTCTGCAATTCCCACTGAAGACAGCTGTCCTTCACCAGGTCCTTCCTTTCTGGCCCTCTTGGGTACCACTCAACTAATGTAGGAAATAGGAAGCATGAACACTAATCCTGCAGACAGCAATCCGTTCTATTCTGATCCTTTCACCTGCAGTCTCCTTCTCCCAAGGAATATGTCTCATGTAGCACCACAGTGGTATTCTTCAAGACCCTCCCTTGGAAATCTCCTTCCATGGAGCACAACTCTCTCTAACAGCAAAGGAATTGAGAGTCAGCTGAAGAGAGCCAGAAAACCACTCTCCTGTGGATTTTTTTGAGAGAAGAAGGAGTACAAGGTCACATTTGAAAAAAAGAACAAGTCGTCCTTTCGCTGAAAAAGCCTCGTGTATTTACAGAGCGAAACCAACATACACCACAGTATTTTAGTCACTTCCTGTCCTGTCTGCTGCCATTCCCTCCCTCATCTCCCAACAGCTCCAGGAACCTCCTTCTGCTGTGTCACAGCTCCTTCCCCTTCAGGAGACCAGAGCACCCTCACTTTTCCTCTCCCTGTGCCTGTTGTCTTTCCAGAGCAGCTTCCCTGGTGTGAAGACTCCCACAACTCTCCCTTATTTTTTCAGGGAAAAGATGTTGACACAAAGAAGAAGGCACTCAAGTTTCATCCCCATTTCCAAAATCCCTATTTACAAACTCTCTCCTTCCTTAGCTTCCCTAACTTCTACCTGGCTCCCAGTGTATGTACAGTACAGCGTGACTTACCAGTGCATCATTTCGCCTCACCCCATCCCTCTGTAGGTTTACTTTGCCAAAATGCACCCAAATTCATAATAAACCAACAAGCTCAACTCTCCTTGGTTTAGGAATTTAACTTCTCACTTATTTTTACAGCCAACAACTGTGGCTGTAAATGATGAATCCAGACCTTCAGCATCCAAATCTACTGATGGGTGTTTTGATCTTGAGTGTGGTAAAGAGCAGTGTCCAGAATTCTGCCTCTGAGACCATGTGCTGAGAATCTCCAGCAATTTTACCCATGGGAAAGGGCTCCAACCCTCCGGAGAGGCACGAGGCAGCCTGACAGGAGGACTGACAAGCAGGCTGTGATCAGACAGACCCAGAGTGGAGCAGGTGCCAGTGTCAGAACAGACTATGCAGGGAAGATCCTCTCTTGCAAATGTTTCCAGATACAGCATGAAGAACCATGGCACCAAGATTATGAGACCCAATCAGGAGCCTGCCAGGTCACTGCTTATCTTAAGCACAGGAGCTTTTCCTTTCTATATCCCTCTTCTCCAAGTCTGCTCCTCCCACTTCAGGTCCTGGACTGGGCTACAGGCTCCGGAGCACAAGTACAGCAGAAAAGCAGCAGGTTCCTCCTGTGCCTGCCCACCTTCAGGCACTTGAGTTTCTCCTCAGCTCCTCTTCCTCCTGTCTCTCGGGGTACAAAGAGTCCTACAGAGATGGGTCCATGCTGTTCTGTTAATATTTTGTTTCTGCAGAGCCAAACAACTGCCAGTGCCTGGGAGATGATCAGGAAAGCAGTCCTGGACTCCTTGCTCCACCAAATAGGAAGCACCACTTAGGACCTGAAGAACAGGCCATAATTCCCCCCAAAGGAACTCAAGAACAAAACAACCAAGCATAACACTCGTCTGTCATCTCCTGTCTCTCTCAAAACCTGGTGAGCAGAACAAGCATATCCCAGGTGGCACATCCATGGACAAAGATGGACTCCTAGCACCAGGCTGGGAGTAAACAGGATCTACGCAGAACTGCAGCCCTTCCAGGTTCACAGCTCCAGGAGAGATTCCTATCACGAGCAGGGCTGGCAGCGTTTCAGAACAACCGGGGAGAACGCTTTGGTTTGCACTTTTGGGTTACAAAATTGAATGTACACAAGGAGTAATTGGGGAATTGGAGCAAAGTGGGAGGAGGCAGGTGGGGAAACAGCAAAGACGGGCCAAGAAGTCCAGCAGCTACTGCTGAACCACACACTGACCAGCCAGAGCAGCCACACCATGAGGTAGAGGAACATGCTAGATCAGAAGACAGATGGACAGGCCTGGCAACAGTCCCAAAAGGAAGTGCTGCTCTTAGGAAAGGATACCGATCCTCACTCCAGTCACCTGCAGCCTATGTCACACACAGCCACTGTACCCCCTTTCTGCCCATGCTCACCACCAGCCAGAGCACCGGTACCTGCCCACACCCTGCCTGGACTCCATGACAGCTTGAAGAAGCTCACACAGGACCATCAAAACCTCCACTGTGCTCTGTTCCAGGGCAGAACACTGACCACCTGAGTGTTAAAAGTCATGTTTTGACATTCAGCCTTCTCATTTCTCAAGCAGACTGAGAAAACCCCTTGAACTACATCATACCCCTTCCAAATCAGAAGAAACCCAAGGAAAAAAAACTGTGTGGAACCTTTTCCCTGTCAGGTGTCCCCAAGACGTGCCCTATGGACTCAGGCAGATGAGCACTACCAGCACTGCTACTCCTTTTGTTTTGAGCAGTGAAGCAACAGTCTCCCCAAGACGGAACAAAGTAGACCAAACTGCCCCCAAAAAGGCAGGCTTGAAGATTTTACACATTTAATCCATTTTCCCCACTCCCAAGCCCACACAAAGCAGGAGGCAGAGACCCAGGTCAAGGGACAGACAGCCACATGCACTCAGAGGTGCTGCTGATCCAGCAGCAGGTCAGCCTTAAGTGACTTCACTCTTCCCGGGGACAGGCAGAGCAGCTCTTGTCCCCAGCACAGTGGGGGACGAGAGGACTACCTTGGATTTTTTAGCAAGGAAGAGGTCACCCTCCAATTTTCCCAGTGTCCCAACCTAGCCCTGGAGAAACCTGTTGCCAGTTCTGTCCCGTAACACAGACTGAAAGAGGCTGGACCACGGAAGTACTTGGATAACAAAAACACAGGAAACTTTGAGGTTTGTACTGCAATTCCTGCGAAGCTGACACTGTTCCTTAAAGAGAATGGCAACAAGCTGCCTGCATTGCAGTTTATAGGGCTGAGGATGCTTAGGAAGAATGAAAACAACAGGGCTTTTCGGAAGAACATGGACAGTGTGTGAAACCAGCTACCAGGAAGGGTATTTCCTCCATACTCTGTGCTGTTACACCATCCCTGCACACACTCCCTCCCCCTCTGCTCCACAAGGAGCCCAGGACTCGTCCCTTCCTTACTCCAAATGGGGCAAAGGGGGCTCAGTGACACATGGAAATGTTTATGCACAGCAAATTAAAGACACTGAGGCAGTCTGACCAAAAAGGAGCATGCATTGTCAGCCCTCTCCTTTCCACCTCCAACTGCCTCAGTTGAATCCCAAGATTACATGGAAGAACTAAAAGAACTTTTATCAAGAGATACTTTCTCCCAAACTCTGTCAGGACTAGCTAAAACACAACACGATTCTGCTCTCAGCTCCCAGCCCCAAGGACCAGCACCAACAAAAGCCACAGAGGACGATCACACCCCAGAGCCTCTTCCTTGATCTAAAAGGGTGTGTGGGGCAGCTGTATTAAAACTCTTTACTGTACAGAGCGATGGCTAAAACATGTAAAATCCACCGCCTTGCAACCCTGGGTAGATCTCAGCCCAAAAACTTCTCTGGTTCAAGTTCCTGGAACTTCCATAGGGATTCAGAATCCCTGAACAGCCAGCTCATGCTGTTTCTACAGCAACACAGATGCACAAGCATGGACACAGAGAAACAGAACTGACAGAATCCCTGTCCAACAGATCCATCTCCTCTCATCATGGATTCACAGGCCACACTTTGTCACAAGTTTATCTCCTTGGCCCCCCAAAATCACTGGCACCCTTGCCAAGGGAGATGTGCAGGTACCTAAAGATGGGCAGCACAGGATGTTCAGGCCACTGTGGAAAGCGAAGACTACCACCAAAGTTCCTCACAGCCCCCAAAAGACTCACCCATCATTGCCTTCTCTGGCACTAGCAACATTCTTCCATCAGCAGCAGCAACAGACATCTCACCCTGAAGGGAATTGCTTTCCCTCATACATCTCCAGAGGACAGGACTGGAGGAGTACCTTGTTTCTCCACCCTTGGAGCACACCACCACTTCCTCACACTCCATTTCTCCTCCAAACCCATCTAGTGACGTGTAGATCCCTCTTTGGGTGGCTCCTGACATAATTAAGGTGGCACTGGGGGCACAGGGACTGTTCCCCTGACTTGCTGATGTCACCTCCAGCTGGGATGATCCCATGAAAACCCACTCCTTAGTACTACCGGAGACATAACACAATTTGTTTGGTAACTCACAGGTAACCTGAAGTGCTCCTGTGCTGTCTGACTCCTTGCTTAGTCAGCACTGCAGCTTCCAGGACACACTCAAGGCACAGCCAGGCTTGGGACAGTAAGAATCCAGCAGAGATATTCACCTCCTGCATCCCTTTCTGTTGATGTGGAACATCATCCAGTTGGTTTCAGGGACATTCTCCCAGCACACTCGTGCATCTTGCAGGATCTAAATGCTTCCAGGGATTTCTAAAGCTTTCCAAGAATAGCCTTCAGTTGCTGCTAGCTTCCACCAAAGCCCTGCCCAGACCAAATCTGAATAGTCCCTAAATTATTTAGAGCTCAATTATTACACCTGGGTCATTTGCAATGACTCATTTGTAGTGTCTCCAGTTTGAGGCATGTGGGAGAGATTAATTACCCTCCTTGCACGGGTCCTGCCAGACTGGGAAGCCGAGGTGTGTCCAGCAGGCCAGGCACATTTGGCCAGGCCGGGTTTCACACAGGGCACACAGTGGAGGAACTGAGAGCCCTTCCAGGCAGTGCAAGGGAGCTTGGCTTGACAGAAATTGCCAGTGTCACATTCCACATGGGGGGATGTGATGTAAAACCACCCGAATTCTCACTCAGTGCATGTGGCTTCAGTGTCTGTGGGAAGAACACAGGCAGGGTCACTCCAGCACACACAGATGAGTCCCAGGTCAGTGGGAGCAGCACTAGAAAAATAAGTATCCAGCAAGACTGGCCTCTGCCAAGCACATCACTATCTGCAGGTGACAAACACCAGTAACCTGAAGGCATCATTACCTGGCACTGAGCAGCTTTACAGGACAAACAAGAAGTCAAGCTGAACCTGATGGGATTGCTCCTTGTATCCCGCTGTGGGGATAGAGTGAGCTATTTGAGATGGAGCAAGACAGGGAGAGCCGGACGCTACATCCTCCTCCTTGCCATCTTACCTGACACGTTCAGTGTCCTGCCAGCCCACAGCCTGGTCCCCCTGACCTCCCTTTGAGGCCATTTATCCCCTCAATTTATCCCTATCCTGTGAGGATAAGGGCTGGAACTTTGTCACCAGTGTCCCATGAATATGTGTCGGCCTCCACTGTCCCACAATGACATCACCCCATGCAGCAGAAAGGATTTAATACCCACGATACAAATAAGTTGTAAACCATGAGACTCCAGCTGCTGTGGCTGCGGGCACCCATGAGAGCCAGAAGTGCCATCCCTCAGGCACTGGCAGTGCTGGGCTCACTCCACAGCACACACAGCTGCAAGAGAAACTTGGTCCTCCACACACCCCAAGTTTCATCCCCTCAGCTGATGCCTCCACATGCTGTAAAGCCCATTTGAACTCTCTCCCAGGGGAGAGTGTGGACACTGACATGTAAGGACAGGTTTGGCAACTGTTGTTTACAGGAGAGGCCTCAGGTTTTGGCTAGTAGGGACAGGCAGAGGTCTCCTCTCAAATTTCACGTAAGAATCTGACCAGAGGGCAGGGCAGTGCTAGGGCAGGACATGGACAGCCCCGAGCCATGGGAGAGACAGCCTTCACTCACAGACTCCCCTCTCACCTCTCAGATGCTCCACAGCACACGACAGCAAGTAGGTCTACTCCTCCACAAGCCCCTTTTCCTTCATGGGTGTCACAGCCACCTCCCATAACCAAAGTAAGGGTGACTCTGCGCCTTGCCAGGGATGGTCACTCAGGGCCAGGACCACAACATCCTCAGAGCTGTAGCTCAGCCCCAGAGAGCACCCCCAGCCCCGAAGGAGGGTGAGGCTCCTCCTCAGACTCCCTCCAGCAGCAGAGCCAGTTTAAGAGGTGACTACCCCACCCTGTCTCCCCATGTCACACTTCCACCTCTCCAGCCTCATCAGGTTTGCTGGTGGGGCAGGCAATTCACTAACCCAGCACAGGCAATAACTTGGATTAGAAGCCTCCCCACTGCCAACTTCCATCCAGGGCCATGATCTCTAATGTCTTGAGACAGCGTTCAGCTCAGGGGCATCAGTTCCTGAGCACCAACAGAGGGAGGGAGAAAACCTCTTAAACCAGCTCTGCCACCCAGACAAACCTAACTGGGAACCACACCCTGCGATACAGACTGCTGACTTGACAGCAGCGGGGATACCACGATGGGCAGGATTTGTCCTCTGGATAACAGCACTCTCCTGCTGTGCTCCCACACCACAGTGATCCAGGGCTGCTGCCCTTCATTCCTCACCCTGATCATTGTCACTAAAGCACGGCATTGCTCTGGTGATGTGCTAATCCCAGCTTGCAATTCACAGAGTCTTGCTACTCTTAGTTCACAGCAAAGGCCTGGCAAAAGGATCCCTGGAGGACAGAGCAGGCAAGATTTCCTCATACTTCCACCACCCAGGAATACACAATGACTCCCCTGCAGAAGGACAGGCAGACTCTGGGAGAAAACTCAGCACCAGGCCGACTGAAGTTCTTTATTCCTGCCTTTGGGAAGTCCAGGCTCCTGGTGGGAAGGCTAGTGTGACATGGGCTGGGTGCAACCACCCAGTGACAGCCAGTGAAGACTTCCAAGTCTCCGAGAGGGCCCATGGCATTGTTAGTGCCAGGGCTGGACTGTCACTCAGGCACAGGACACAATAGAGCATTTCAGCTCCGCAGTTAAGGGCCTGCAAAACACACAACTCCAGCTTGGAAAGCTGGCACCTCGGAAGAACTGCCTCGTTAGGGAGTTGAGGAGAACAGCATTCACACAGAATTAGTAGAAAACTACTCCACAGTGCCTGAAACTACATCCTCCACTACTCAGGGCTGAGTTTCTGGGTGAGGAACATGGACATCGCACACCTTGCTCCTGTGCATCCTCGCCACCCTCACACAGCATCACCCACTGACTGCAGGAGCCTCCCATAGCTCATGACTTGCTTTGGATAGATGCAAGACATCCTCCCAGTGATATCACTGCATCCTGAGAAACTCGCCCAGGCCTTTATAAACCTGGGAGTCATGGAAGCAAGCATAGCCAGAGGAGTGCAACTGACCTCATCCAAGAGTCACTGTGCCACACGGGGACGTGTGAACTGGCAGAGAATTCCTGCAGGAGTGCAACTACACCTGGAGCAGAGGTGAATTTCTCCTCCAAACTCAGATGTTTCCCTGACACTGACAAATTCATTCAGAAAACAGACACACATCAGACTTTTATTGAACTAGAGGAAGGCAACAGCATTGGAAACTAAACAACACATAAAATACTCAAGATTTCCTCTGTATCCTGATGGAAACCAGTCAGGAAAAAAGCTGCTGTCGGTGCGATTACCTGACATACCAGAAAACAAACTTCTTTGGCCATCTCAGGCCATCAAACCATGCAATTAATTCAAGTCGTTCACCACTATAAACTATTCTAGTCCAGGCTATCTGGCTACTATCAACTTAGATTATTTTCTTTTTAATATAATTTTTTTTTTTTGCTGTCACACACATTGAACCCCAGTCACGCAGAGCTGATAGCAGCAGAAACACACTGTCCTAACCAACTACCTGCTTCCCTACCCAGAACTTGTAATTTAGGCCTACTAAAACCCACTCCCAAGGCCAAGGCATACATAGGATATTCAAATAAGTCATATTCAGCGTATTCCTAGATAATATAAATAACATTTTACAGAAGAAAAAGAATAATCTTTTAAAGGTCCTTCAACAAGGGACCATCGCTGACACAGCGAGAGCATGGCATGAGCTGGAAATTTCCAGGAAAAGCAAGGCATGAGGTAATGCTCTCCCACCACACAGGGGTCATGCGTCCTCCTCTGGGCCACAGGCCAGCACAGACAACACACACACAAGCCCAGGTGAGTCTCATCCTCTGCTTGCTGCCCATGTGCCTCCCCAAACCCTTTAAGCACAGAGCTCATCACTGTACAGACATTTATCCCGCTTAGCACACTGTGCTGGAGCCCAGCCCACCTGCACCAGGACACTAACTCTCCCTGAATTTTATTTGAGAGATTAAAAGAATTTTTAAACAGGTAACATTCATGGTAGATAGTCCCCTTCACCTGCTGTCTTTATCCAGATATTTTGGGTTAGTCCTGGCTTGCTCCCCAGTCAAACCAGCACCATGAGCCATGCCCTGCACAGTGGGGAATGTGTATCAGGATGAGGTGGGATTGCTGCTGTTTCTAAATTAAAGCACCCACCAAAACACCTGGGAGCGCTCCAGCACCATTTCCAAGGCCAACACCCAGAAGTGAGGGAAAAGCTTAATGCCAAATATCACATGGCCTCACATCAAATGACTCCAGTGTATTAAAGGATAAGGATTTACCTTCATGGGCAGCACCTTGAAGGTGAGGAAACATGTAGTGCTGTGACTCAGAGAGCAACTCCATCACAGAGCTGCACTGATCCTTCCTGGGGGTTTACAACTGCCTCAAAACAGCATGGGAGACAGAAGCTTCCCTGGAATCCCTGGGAATATCATCTCAGACTCTCATGGCAGCTGCTCCCAAGCTGTTCCTAGTCACATCCCAATTCCCAGACCATGGGATTCATACAGTCCCCCCAAGCAGCAGCACAAATACCAGGCAAGGCAGAGCGCCTGGCAAGGCTTTACTGGGACCTGACTGCTGGAACAGCTCCCTCCAAAAAAAAGCACTGGGAGAAGACACAGGCAGAAGTAAATCAGCTTCAAGCTCGAGTTTTCTCAGATGGCATAGCACGCTCAAATCAAGGCCCACAGAATGGCCACACACAATGGCTTGTTACAGACACACAGAGAAAACCTACTGTGACAAAAACTACACCGACACTCCTTCCATATCCCTATCCCAAACCTCCTTACCCATCCTCAGCCTTCCACCCTCCTTTCTTCCAGAGTTCAACCCTGGTGACACAAAATGACCCACGAAGCCACAGCCAGCCAAGCTCACTCCTCTGGGCAGGCTGCAGCCATCCACCACGAGCCTGTCTGGGTTGTTTGACCCTGCTGCCAGGAAAAGCCTTTTCCTCCGCCAGTTCCAAGAGAACCCAGACCAGAATAGGATTGTTCAGGGCCAATACTGACCAGTCTTTGGCTGTAACGGATCCGTTCTTCCTCAGGCTCCATTTCTGACTCTTCCGAAGAGAGCGAGAAGGACACGCCAGGACTGCTGTCTTCGTCCTCTTCCTCCTTGGAAGCCAGAGTGAAACAGTGAAGCAGGACATGGAGACATGGGACACCTACAAACCCTCACTGCCCTGCTTGTTTTGGGCTTACCCCTCATCCCTGTGCAGGGCTAAGAGAACACAGTGGCTGAGCCCACCTTAACTTTTCAGGCTCCCATTCTAATTAAGGCACAACCCAGGGTAAATGACTTCACCAGCTGCTCTGTAACATGACAGGACCTACAAGTGTCCCATCAGGAAAAGGCCTTTGCTCTGCAGTCCCACCAGCCCAAACAGCAGCTCTGTGGGCCCACGGTGGGATAAGAATCAGGGAAGGTGCTACCAAACTCTCAGTGGCAGTCAGGGAGCAGCCTGGCTTCCCCAAAATTACGCATTAGAGGACCAACTCTTCCAAACAACACCATCACTGTCCTCGGGATATCCTGTTCCACAGCATTTGGGAGAAGCTACACCAGCATACAACACCTCCCGTGAGCAGGGAAGGTATATGGGACCGCTCCTACGTACAGTGCCCAAGCAGGGAAGCACTTAGAGATCTAACTCCTGGCTTGATGGAGACCTAAATGCTCAGCTCTCCAAATGTGCCACCGGGTGACACCACACACCGACCTGGGAAAACCTCCTGAGGCGTCAGATGGCATCAACACTCTTTTTTTGTTTTTTTCTATTTTAAAGGGACAGGAAGGAACCAAAGCCCGGGTATATCGCAGCTTTTAATCCCCAGGATTATGCCTAAAACAGACCTTCGGGGAAAAGGGGTCGGAGAAGGGGAAGGGGGTCAGAGAAGGGGATCTGCCACCCCGTGCAGCGCTAAAGAACCGCTACCACCATGAAGAAAGAACTTGCCCCATCCTGCTCCTCCCCGACCCTCGGGTTTGACAGCATAGCATTCCCGGTCCCGCCTGCACCTTCCCCATCCCTGCCTCCCTTCAAGCCACGGAGCCAAGGTTCCCGGCTCGGCCGAGGCAGGTAGTTTCCCCGCACTTTGCCGAACTCTTG
>VWZG01009822.1:64009-74401 GCA_013396735.1 Grallaria varia | reverse complement strand
TCATTTTTTTTTTTTTTTTTTGTCTTTTTTTTTTTTTTTTTTTTTGCTCCTGAAAGAGACCTTTAAAATGTAAAACTGTCTTTGAAGGAGAAACTGAAAGCAGTCAGCTCAGCAATTTAAGGGGGGTGGAAACGATGAAAGCTTCTGCAAATTATTATTTGGGGAACGTCATGCTCATATCTGTGGCTTTGTTTGTGTCTGTGACAGTTGGGTCAGCTAATGGGACTCAGATGGGAGGAAGGACATTACGCCAGTGGCAGCAGTGGTGGAGGTACTCCAGATCCAGACAGAGATGTTCCAAAACACTGGGTCCATGTGGGGCAAAGTGGCCACAGATGCTCCTGGAAGATGTGCCTTAATGAGTGAAAAATGTTGGTTAGTAAGTGTAAGATCAAGGTTTTGGCTAAAACACTGCCTGATAAGCCACAAGAGCATCAGGCTATTAACTGATGTGCCTTGTCTGCTCATCTAGTCATCACTTACTGTCACTCTTCACACACTGGTGGCTGCTCCTTGAGAGCCATGGGACCTGTAATGTCAAGGAATTGCTATAAAGATAAATTTTTATTGGGTGCAAAGCAGTGTATTCAGGTGAGTTCATGTCAGTTAAGTAAGGCATTTCCTTGTACCATGTCCCATTTCAGGAAAGCCTGAAGGCTGGTGTTTAAATCCACCCCTATTCAGAGGAGTGGCCAAAGCCACAAACTACAGATTTAAAAAATTTAAGCTCACCTGAGAGCCTCACTATCTTTATATGACTGCAAGTGTGAGTGGACAGGGAGGGCAGTGTTTCTCTTCTCATCTTCCTCACCTCAGGGCCACCCACCCCAGGGGAAATATCTCAGTTTCCAGTTAAAACATTTTCTGTGGAGATGCCATTTGATGTCATTCAGTCACTCAGTGGTTTTAGAGGTCTGTTGGTTGTCTCTTTAATACTCTTAAGTTAAAACTTCAGATTTCTGTTGAAAAAAAACAACCCCAGTGTCACTTGAAAAATTTCACCTGAAGAATACTGAGAAATGTCAAGAGGCCATCAAAAGAAAGTCCTGGAAGTTTGAAAGGTAGCACAGGGGAACCACATACTTAGGGAGCTGGCCAAAGGATGGCCTGGTAGCACTGCTGCAGGTGGGAACTCAATGTTAATAACAAAATTCCAGCAAGAAAAAACTGCAATAACAGCAACAGGGAATAAGGAGTTTGTGCTAAAAAAGGAAGATTTTAGGGAGGTGGAGGAAGAAACCAGCAAGCCCAGTTAATATTTAATCTTTCACAGGAATTTCCTGTCATTTCCCTTCAAAATATTATCAGAAAATGATCTGCAAAGAGGGACAGTGCTGTGCTTTGTATCTGCTTGCAATTCACAGTTTTCCAAAAAAAAAAGAAAAAAAAAAGGAAAACTCTGAAAACATCACGAACCATTTTCAAGTGGAAAACTTCCACAAGTGCTTTGCTTGGACTCAAACAATGGCTGAAGCCAGCTTGGTGCTACAGGGTTGGCATTTCACTTTCAAAGGCTTGGTTACAGCACCAAAAAACATAGTGACAAAAAACATTGACAAAGGGCTGGGTCCCAGGACATAAAGGCACTGAATGTGCTGCCCGCGTGCCCTGCTCCCATGGACGGTGAACGTGGTGAAAACAAACCCAGAGGGTGCAGGGTCTGTGACTAAGGAAGGGCTGTGTGCAGGATGGTGCTTCACAACCTTTGCTTTTTGACACACGTCATCTGAAGCAGCTCCTCAGAGCCTTGCTCTGCCTCCAGGAATGCTGCTTGCTGAGAAGAAAACGCAGATCCCAAAGCCTGTGAAACAAAGCCCGAATTTTTTTCTGTTTGCTCCTCATTTCCAGTTCCCCTCCGCTCTCTCCCACTCCCCTTGCTCCTGTTGTTTCAGCTGCTGATCCCTTTCCCTTTCATCAGGCCGACCCCTGACAGCAGGGAGGGTCCAGGTCCTCTTTCCCCCAGGGCTGGGGGTAGCTTTCCCCTGCTTTGCCTTCACTGCTGAGATGAAAAGGCCATTGCACTGCTCGTCTCCTGTGATTCCATCACCTTTCTGATGCTTCTCCCACCTGCACAGTGCCCACCTCTCTCTTTCTGGGAGCATTTCCCAACATCTCCCAGCATGTCCCAGCATTTCCCAACACCTCACAGTGCCTCCCAACATCTCCCAGCACCTCCCAACATCTCCCAGGATCTCCTAACATCTCCCAGCATCTCCCACCATCTCCCAGGAACTCCCACCATCTCCCAGGATCTCCCAGCGCCTCTCAACATCTCCCAGCATGTCCCAGCATCTCCCAACAACTCTCACCATCTCCTAACATCTCCCAGCACCTCCCAACATCTCCCAGGATCTCCTAACATCTCCCAGCATCTCCCACCATCTCCCAGGAACTCCCACCATCTCCCAGGATCTCCCAGTGCCTCTCAACATCTCCCAGCATGTCCCAGCATCTCCCAACATCTCCCAGCATCTCCCACTATCTCCCAACATCTCTCAGCATCTCTTAAGATCTCCCAGCATCTCCCAGCATCTCCCACTATCTCCCAACATCTCTCAGCATCTCTTAAGATCTCCCAGCATCTCCCAGCATCTCCCACTATCTCCCAACATCTCTCAGCATCTCTTAAGATCTCCCAGCATCTCCCAGCATCTCCCACTATCTCCCAACATCTCTCAGCATCTCTTAAGATCTCCCAGCATCTCCCAACACCTCCCAGCATCTCCCACTATCTCCCAACATCTCTCAGCATCTCTNTCTCCCAGCACCTCCCAGCATGACCCAACACCTCCCACCATCTCCCAGCATCTCCCAACATCTCCCAACATCTCCCAGCATGTCTCACCATCTCCCAGCATGACCCAACACCTCCCAGCATCTCCCAACATCTCCCAGGATCTCCCAGCATCTCCCAGCATCTCCCACTATCTCCCAACATCTCTCAGCATCTCTTAAGATCTCCCAGCATCTCCCAGCATCTCCCACTATCTCCCAACATCTCTCAGCATCTCTTAAGATCTCCCAGCATCTCCCAGCATCTCCCACTATCTCCCAACATCTCTCAGCATCTCTTAAGATCTCCCAGCATCTCCCAGCATCTCCCACTATCTCCCAACATCTCTCAGCATCTCTTAAGATCTCCCAGCATCTCCCAGCATCTCCCACTATCTCCCAACATCTCTCAGCATCTCTTAAGATCTCCCAGCATCTCCCAGCATCTCCCACTATCTCCCAACATCTCTCAGCATCTCTTAAGATCTCCCAGCATCTCCCAGCATCTCCCACTATCTCCCAACATCTCTCAGCATCTCTTAAGATCTCCCAGCATCTCCCAGCATCTCCCACTATCTCCCAACATCTCTCAGCATCTCTTAAGATCTCCCAGCATCTCCCAGCATGTCCCAGCATGACCCAACACCCCCCACCATATCCCAGGATTTCTCAGCATTTCCCAACATCTCCCAGCATGTCCCACCATCTCCCAACATCTCCCAGCATGTCCCAGCATCTCCCAACATCTCCCAGCACCTCCCAGTACCTCCCAACATGTCCCAGCAGCTCCCAGCAGCTCCCAGCCTCGGGCAGGGGCTGCACACCAGTCTCAGCAGGACAGTCACCTGCTGGAACTCCATCAGGCTCAGGAGCCCATGGTCCAGGAAGGATGTCCTGGAGGATTTCCCTTCCCTGAGGCTGGTGCATCCAGGGGGAGAGGAGCAGAATGACGAAGAGGATGCCACTGCAGAGGAAGCCACCCCTGAGGGAGCCTGCAGGTGGACATGTGTGCACCCTGGGACCGCAGCTCAAGGGTTCACCCCTTCCTAAGCTGTCCCCTGCCACCCCTTTCACCAGATTTATAAGAGATGCTTGAGTTCACAGTTCACGTATGTTCTTCCAGGCATAATTCCACAGGCTTTCCATCCAGCTCGTCAGCCAGCAGCAGCAGCTGATATTGCCAGGTCAGTGCCAGCAGTGAGATTTGCTGTGGCCCAGAGGACCCCACAGGGCAGCAGAAGGTGGAATGTGTTTCCTCTGCTTTTCAGGGAGAGGGTTCAGTTGTGAGCTTCCCATAACAGTGCCAAAGAATGCCAGTGATGCAGGTGATTTTCACACAAAGAGTATAAAGCAAAACATATGTTGGTGCATGTGTGTCTTTGCTTGCTATTTACAAGTGATGAAAAGTATTGTCTCTAATTCTCCTCATTTATTTTATCCATCAGATAAAACTGACAGAATTATCTGTGGTATTCTGACAAAACCTTTCTTTGTTTCACTGCATTACTCTGTCTCTTCTCCCTTTTTTAAAACCACCAATAGGCTTATTAACACATTTTTAATATATTATTAACCACTTTATTATTTATATTATAAAGTATTGTTATTTAATAATTTTTATATTATCAAACAGAAATATCAGTTTATCCATTCAGGGTTTTTTTATTAAAATTGGGAACTATGAGTTCAGACAGAAGAAAGTTTTCAGTGGAAATCAAAGATGCAAAGAGCCTGTTCTTGTTATTACAGGTGGTCTCTATGCTTAGGAAAAATGGAAACTTATATCATACCAGAGAAATTGGGTAGAAACTGGTAAAAAAAATGATACAAATAAATGGCAAGGTGTGCAGTGTTGTTTTTTGTTTTTTTTTTTAAAGAACTCAGCCAAACATGAGCAATTCCAAGTGCTGTTCATTGGTATAGTCACTAAATGGGCAAAAATATAAAAATGTACTTAAAAATATTGACAATGTAGTGAGTACATTAGTGGAAAATGTGACACCGAAAAACAAAATCAAACCCATAAATTCCCTTTTTGCTCAGGGTGCCTAACAAATACAGACACAACTGTGGGCCTTGCTTAGTGTTGTTTAAACACAAATGGAAAAAGAACACTTTTCTTCTTAGGCTTTTTGGCAGCAGTATGAGAGATGTCTGGTGGGAAACCAAATAAAGAAACTGACCAAATTAAAAGTAAGGAGAAATAAATATTAGCAGAAAAATAAAACGAAAGGCCAAGTAAAAGCTGGCTGTGAATGAGAAATAGCACCTTGAAGGGAGTCCCAATTCTCATCCATGATTTATTGATACAGTCTCTGGGCACTTATGGCTTGTTTAAACAGGAAAAGTAGTTGCTATGTACAACTACCACTGCAACTCAGCAACCTGTGGAGTCACTGAGCACTGCGACAGACTTCTGAAAGCAGGTTTACCACTGTGCAATTAGTGGCTTCTGCTTGTGGCAATATCCACTGTTGACAATCCTCGCCTCTGATTCCCCTCCCGATACACTCCACTGCTGCAAGTCAAATGGCGTTGTTTGCTGAAGGACCTGGAAGAATGACTTGTGGTATGAGGGCGAAAGGTTTCTTTGCTGATCTCTCTTGGGCATCAGATGTGCAGAGCTTGAATGGCTGAGTAACCTGACCTGCAACTTCAGGGGACGTTGTGGAAGAACTTCTGCACTCTTAGAATCAACAGCTATTATTCAGCCAAGATAATGAAGCATGGGAATTAATTCAGTGGCTGTCAACTGGACAGAGTAAGAACAGAAGAGGAAATATTTACAGCCCATCCTGAAAAGAATTAGAGGGTTCTTGTATGTCCTCAAGAATGCAACTCTGAGTCTCAGGGTCTCAGCTTTGTGTGAGGGCTTACCAGCCTCACAGCACTGAGAAATGTTACTCTGAGGTGGGTTAGAGATGCTCAGTGACTGTTTGGATGTCTGTGTAACCTAAAACTCCTCAAGAGAAAGCACAGGTCAGTGAATGGAGCCCCTTGGAACCCAGGGTCACAGCACCCATAAGCAGTAGGGGAGGGAGAGCACTTGGGTGCCATCAAAGGAAGATGTGAATTGCTCAAAAGCATCCTCACTGCTGACCCTTGGGTAATATCACCTTGAGTAATCACTGTCTTTAGTGTCCTCATTTGGACATGACTTAGGCATGTGCACATCTTTTCTAAAACCCTTAAACTTTGGATTATTCTGGGTGACTTCAGTAAAAAAGTCAATTAGTGAACTTTCCTCTGCCAGGGGAAAACAGAGCCCTGTGGTGACTTCTCAAGATGCTGTTTGCAGTTTGTGCATGGCCTGAGAGAGGGGATGGACCCCCTTAACAAACAGGAGCATAAAGACAGTTCGCTGAGCCCCAGGAGAAAATTGTGCAATTAATGCAATGGATGTACCCAACATGCAAGAGGGAGAGAGGCCAAGGGCTGGTGCTGCAACCCGCGGGGTCAATCCAGGTTGGGATGAGCAGATGGAGCTGCCCTGGGATCAGGACCTGGGGGTGGTGGTTGGGGAGAGGCTGGACATGGCCCAGCCCAGACCCCCCCATGCCTTGGGCTGGTCCCACAACAGGTTGGGGGCATTGTGCCCCTCTGCCCCCCAGCTCAGGTGAGACCCCACCTGCAGAGCTGCCTCCAGCCCTGGGGCCAGCACAGCAAGGACATGGAGCTGCTGGAGAGGGCAGAGGAGGCACCAGGATGGGCAGAGGATGGAGCAGCTCTGCTGGGAGGGAAGGATGGGACAGCTGGGATTGTCCAGTCTGGAGAAGAGACCTCATTGTGGCTTCCAGGGCCTGAAGGAGCCACAATAAACATGGAGAGAGAGCATTGACAAGGGATGGAGGGACAGGACACAGGGAATTGCTTCAAACTGTCAGAGAGTGAGGTTAGATGGGATATTAGGAGGAAATTGTTGTTTGTAAGACCCTGGCACAGGTGCCCAGAGAAGCTGTGGCTGCCCCTGGATCCCTGAAAGTGTCCGAGGCCAGATTGGAGCAACTTGGGCTGGTGGAAGGTGTCCCTGCCCATGGCAGGGGTTGGAAAGAGATGGTCTTTGAGGTCCATTCCAACCCAGATCTTTCACTGATTTATGTTCTATCTACCCAGCCTTGTCCCGTGGCACCAAGATGCTGCAGACCTGAGGAACAGGAACAGCTGCTGAAATGCCCCTCAGGATAGTGACTCCCATGGAGGGTGTTGTGTGTTACTGCTCTGTGCTGCTGTGATACCTTTATTACAAGAAACAACATGTGTAATTGAGATTTCATTAAATTTTCAAGGATTTGGGTTTTTTTTTATTTTATGAGAGGTAAATAAAATTAAAAGACTTAAATAAAACTTTTCTTTAGCTAAAAATGTGTTATCAGTGGGAATGATTCGGGTGCCTAATTCTGGCTCTCCAATACTGTTTTAGACACCTCTGAGTGTCAAAAGGCATTTGGTTGAGCCTGTCAAGCATGTAACAGGACCTATGAGACCATCATCTCTGGGGGAGAGCTGGGATATTTGTGGATGTACTGTTGAATACTTTTAAATATTAGATGCCTACCTGCAGGCACCTGAATATAACCACAGCACCAGTGAGGCTGGAAAGGTGAAAATGAAAAGAAGGTGTTGCTCCATGAAATGAAGGATGGCAGAGGCATGTGGGGGTGAGTATTCAAAACCTGCAGTCTCAGCTGGGATAGGTCTTCTGAAGAGTTAACTGCCTGATGTTGTGCTGCCTGACTGCTTCTGCTTGTGGTTGGGCTCATTGTGATGTTCCAAGGGGGAAAATATGACGAGAGAATGCAAGTTCCTCACCAGAATGCAAGGAGAAACTGAAGAAAAAGGAAAAAACAAACAAACAAACAAAGAAACAAAAAGGGGGGAAAGTATTGTTACGTATGCATATAAATATATATCCTACACATTTTTATTCCTATTCATTCCATTATAAGGAATTGTTAGAATGTATTAATGTTGATTGATTAATAAATATCAATGTTCCTACTTTAAAAGAAATTTGCAAACTGAAAGAATTCTAAACAATAATTACGAGTCAGAGTGGTAGGCATGTGATGATATGAAAAGCTCTGAAAAGCTGCAGGTTGCTACCTAAAAGGCAATCATCCAGTGCATAACCCCAGTAAAAAACACACAGCTTTTCCTTTGGATGCAACACCACGTGGAGATTGTGATCGTGACCTTTCAGTTCTCAGAGATGAGCTCAAAAGCAAACCCATGGTGTTTTGTCTCCAGACCTTCCTGAGTCCTGGCTTTTCCCAAAGTATTATGTCTACGAAACATTTCAAATGAATTATTTAGAATTTCATTCTTTCCCTTCAAGTTATGCCTTTTAGAACTCTGATTATTCTGTTTTCTCTCCTCACACTCTTAAGCTGAGCCACTGAAGTTCCATGCAAGAAACTGGGCACAAAACTCCAGCTGAGGGCATCCAGTAGAGCAGCAAGACTATTTCACTTGTTAATCAGGATGAAAGTAATTTTTAGGTGTCCCAGGACAGTGTTAACTCCTTTTTGCTACAGAATGTTAAACTTGTGAGCCACAATCCAGTCCCACACTCCTTCATTGCCAATCACAAACTCTGTCCTCTTTTTTTTCTTTCAAAATACCAAAATAATTCTCATTTTCCTCCTTTTCACCAACAAGTATTTGAGGATTATTTTGTACAAATTTAATATATGTGCTTTATACTGTCACCCATATTCTTCAGGAAAGCACTTGCAACCAAATGAAAATTACTGCAATCAAATTATTAAAACATTGAAAAACACTTACAAAAATGTACTTGAGAGATTCTTTCAGTTTAAGAGGAGTCACCAATAGAAACCCAGCAGGATCAATATCTCTGGAAGTTTTTACTTCTGGGGTTTGCTTCGGATGTCATAGGAGGTGGCACTAAAAGCTATAATTAACTCACGGTATTTTCCAGGAGTAGCATGGAGTGTAATGGAATCATGACAAAAGCTAGTTTATTTGGTTTGTCTTGGTTTCCTCTAGACATAACTGTTGCCTGTTTGTCAATGTGTTGTGTTTTTTTCCTGGCATCCAGGTTGTAGAAGTAGTATGACTCTTTAATCTGGTGCCTCCTTTTTTTTTCCTGTCCCCCTCTTCAGTTTTATTCAGTTACATTTGCCTTTTTCACCACTAGTCCTTCACCCAGACTGTGGATTTTCTGAGAAATAAAGATTCAGAAGGTTCCTTATGCAATCTCTGAGCCCCCTCAGAGAACTCATCAGACCCAGCCTGCCTGAAATAATTAAATTACCTGTATGCTCTGTTACCTTAATGTATTGTCTTGCCTCCTTGTTCTACATGTTTATTAGTCTGTCATGATGCTGGTGGATGTCCATTTAGGTATTTAGAGTACATTCAAGTGAGAGTTGTTTAATATTAGCAATTAATTCACTTTGTACAGGAGCGCAAATACTGCAGCAGAAATAACTGTTTAAATCTCAGTTTCTTCAAGGAGTTTCTTTCTATAAAGAAGGTTGCAAAAGGCAATTTAAGATGTTCACAGTATGTTGACATTAAACTGTACTGTGGTCAACACGGGGCCGACTAAAGAGGGAACTCCAAAGGGAAATGTTTAACGCAAAGAAATAGGTTCCTGTGCCTGATCAACTACTGGAAGGACAATCTTCACAGTAAGCATATAAAAATGATGACACAAGCCAAGGCACGCAATGTCATATTGCTGTGATAAGGAGTTTTTACCTCCAGATGAGGAAATTGCCAGTGGTAGATCCTTCACCACTGTTTGCAGCACGATGGGACAGTGGAAGCTGGAGGTGTGGAGGAGGACTCTGCTCAAATCTCTTTCATGGGGGTCTTAAGGAAAGGAGGGGTTGCACTTTAGGAGGAGATGAATTTGCACGGCTCCAAAAACTCCTGCAAAGGGAATAAAGAAGGATCACTGTAAAGAGAGTACGGTATCTCACCAGCAGCAAATGATGTAATTCCTGCACTGAATGGTGCCATTGTGTTTCCAAAGCTTGTTCTCATCAAAGGATATCACCAGCTGCAACAAGCTTCTGCTTTCTGTCTGACAAATGTTTCAGCACATACTCATCTGAGATGGTATGAAAAGCTAACATCTGGAGTTTATTCAGCCACAGAATTTTTTCAAGATACGTTTCCATTATTTTAATGCACCTCCAATATCTTCAGTGGCATTGATGACTTCATAGAAAAAGACATAATCCATAAAGTTATGTTTCACTGTCTTATTGTATGAAAATCCCCCTCAGAGTAAAAAGAAGAGCTTCTTAAACAAAGGCATCCTTTAATTTTTGGCCATATTTCTTCTTTTTAACCTAAAGAAGGTAACAACAACCAACATGGCAATAGATCCCAGAGGTGCAAGGCAAGGTCAGGTTTTTCTCATGGCTACTCTGCAGACACACATGATATTTCATCATTAATGCCTCTTTTGATGGCAGCTTGATATTCACCCTCATAGAATCACAGAGGTCGGAAAAGACTTCACTGAGCCCAGCCATGAAACCGGCCCTGCCATGTTCGCTGCCAGGTTCCCAGGTATCAGATCCACACTTTTTGATACTTCCAGGGATTGTGACTCCACCACTGCCTCAGGCAGCCCCTGCCAGT
>VWZG01009822.1:37757-59367 GCA_013396735.1 Grallaria varia | reverse complement strand
GTCTGTGTGGACTTTCCACTATCTCTGCATTTATCAGAGGGCATTTCTCCTCCTGATCTGTATGACAGGAGTTCCCATGCAATCCAGCACAGCTTCAACGCAGATACACTCTTTTCTTCCTCACATTCTCCAGGGGGAACATTTCCTCTGCCCCTCTGCCTCACTGAGGGTGTGTTTTTAGCAGGTTCCTTGGCTGGGTAGGTGGTGTCCAAGTGCTTCCCTCTCAGGTTGCAGTCATTAACAAGAACCTTTCAAATGCAATTTGGTGTAAGAAGCTGAAAAATGCCTTTTCTTCCAGTCTCTTGCCTGTGTTCTATGAACTTTTGTAACCGTGTTATTTATTTTAGACACTGCCAATAATTATAAACATATTGTATAACACACAACACAAATATTCATTAGGCTTTTGTGTTAGCCCATCTTAAGGTATTAATTGCTCCAAGTTAACTGGTCTACAAGAAGTTAACTTCATCCAAAGAACCAGTAAATTGCACAGAGGGGACACTGGGATGAGTTAACCATTGACCAAGGTTCCCAGAACATTCTCTGGAGTTCCCAAACAGTGTCAGAGTGTGCCCTGCTGGGTCAGAAAAAAGGGCCTCTTCAAGAGATAAGGCTGCACAGGGCATGTGGGAGCATCAAGGGGTTGGAGAGGTCTGTCACACCAGGACAAGAGGACATCCACCCAAGTGAAGGTTTTAACCTGGTGTCTTGAAGTCTGATGAGTTCCATGACTCTTCTTGTTTGCCACTGGAGAGGAATGAAAAGTGGTGGTTTGTCCTTGCTCAGGATGTTCTAGACAGTCTTCCAGGTGGGGAATGTTTAGGCTCTTGGGTTCAGGCTTGTTTCACGTTCAGTTTTAATGAAGACTTTGAGTGTCACCTTTCATATGTTGAGTGGTGTGAACAGTCAGCCCCTGGCACCATGGAAGTGCAAGTGATGTCCTCATTTTCAGTTAGCCATTCTGTTACCACTTTCCTTTGTTGTGTGGTTTTGTTTGTTTGTTTTGTTTTGTCTTGTTTTAAAAAATTATTTATCTATGGCCCTGGAACTCCTTTAAAGTCTTTAAGTAATAAATCCTAACACCAAGTCACCAAACCTACATGAGAGGAAGAGTCAGCAGTTGGAAATGAATCCTTTGATCTCTAACAGCCCCTTCTCAGTGAAATACATTCTTATTGGAAACTGTGAATCTGAACATTGCAGAAAGGAAAAGTTCTTTGGTTTTACCTTAGTAGTTTTTATTAATCTCAAACTCTGGGTCATTTTTGATAGGATATGGTGGCTGTTAAAAAAAGGCAAAAGCCACTCCCTTAAAAATGTACATAAATGTACACTGCCAGGGAGAGACAGATGGGGAAAGGATATGATTTACTTTAAAGCTATTCTAAAATTAAAAGTGTATTTTAAATTTCTTTTGGTAATAAAAAACAGTAGTCTAAGCTGCACAGTAATACATTATTGGAATGACAGGGAGAGAAGATATGCTCACCATCATTAGTCCTGTAAAAATAAGTGGACTCATTAAGATTTCTGTACCGACCAAAATATGTGATGTTGCCCATTACCTTTTCCCAAGTGTATTACTGGAGATTTCAAGGATGCTTAGGCAGCATTTCATATATATATATATATATTTAATGTGAAAACAAGAGTGACCTCAATATGTCAGTCATCATGGCCAGGGGCCAAAAGGTAATGCCCAGAGAAGAACGGTTCTTCTAATACTCTTCCCAGTACTTTCATGATTAAGTTCCTGTTGTCCAAATAAAAAAATTATTCTTTAGGTTCAAAAAATAAGGACAATTTTTCTCCCTTTCCCAATGAATGTGGGTTGCCTCAGTGTAAGAAGCTCCCATTCTATTGCCCATGAGTTTGTGAGGGAAAGGAAAACAGCCGCTGACTGAACTGCAGCCTGTCCCAGGTGGGAGTTTTTGACATTGGCTCTATTTGCCAACAAATAAAGGTTGATGCTCACACTTCTTTACTCAGACTAAGCTTTACACACTCAAGTAGCGTGTAAAATAAACGTAANTATTTATTTTATTTTATTTTTAAACCCATCTGCAAAGTCACTATGGCTCACCATACCAATGACCCTTCAGGCATTTTGGAAGTGACATATCAGTCTGCAGGCTTAAGTAATTTTCTTTCTATTTGATATGCAAGGATTCAGTTGTGCTTGTCTGATTTAACAAGAAATCCTATAGATTTTGGTCCCAGAGATCAAAATCTGGTGGATTTTGACCCAGCAGATGTCAGATGTTTTCCGTGGTGTGGAGCCCATGAGAGGTCTCAGGTTTGCCTGCCCTGACCAGCTGAGCTAACAGGAAACTGCTGAGCTGTAGAAACACTTCTGCGAATTCCCAACTTGCAAGGAACCTGGTTACAATCATGGTCTCCTTTCCTTTCTTCACACTTTCCTCACCCAAGCAGAAACCAACCTGATGCAGAGCTCAAGACTGCTCAGGCCAGGCATTCTGGAGGAGCTTCGACTTTGGATGGAGCTTGACTTGCTGGGTGGAATTTCATCAAACACGGATGTAATTTCACCAAACATTGATGTGTGTTCACGCACACTTTATCAGGGTGGTTTGGCACAGTCAATGTCACTGCTAAGAAGACAAATACAGTAAGGCAGCTGCCTGCACTTGAGCTCCCCATGCCACGTGTTTCCATGGCACCACCCAACACGTGCTGCTGTTGGATCTGGAGTGGTTTGTCTCCAGAACCTTTTCTACGAGTTCTAAAAATAAGGAATACGTGTATTTTCAAACAGCTGTGCATCTCATTGTTTTATCACTTCCCCACCTCTCTCCTCTTTCAGTCCTCTTTGCCTTTACTGGTGCTACCTGCCTTAGGAAAATGCTCACACACTGAGTGTTCTCAGACTTTTTAACTTCTCTGTTGTTTCATTTATGGATGAATAGTGTTTGATCCCAGCTGCTGTTTCTTATTCAAAAGCAAAGCATAAAAGCACACACAGAAAATGGCTCTTTTTTTTTCCTGTAGCAACTGACTGATGGAAAATCCCATTTGAGCCCTGATTAGCAGAGCCCTGTGCTGGTTATTGGTGGGTTTATGGCACGTGTGCATGGCTTATCACATCTCAAAGCACCAGCTGTGGCCAGGTCCCTGCATAAATGTCAGAACACCAAGGTCCAGAGGACTGAAGTACCATTGGATTTATGGTGTTGGTTTCCACAGGGCTGATGGTGAAGTTGTAGCACTGCCCTCTCCAACACAGCTCTGGGCTACAAATCAGGAAACATTCTCCTTCTGGAGAAACCAGATTTCTTGCCCTAGATCTAGAACAGGCATTGGCATTTTGCTTTAATCTGCAAGCTCTTCACGTGTCTGTGCTTTAAGTGTTTGTTTTTGTTTCCTCTGGGAGTGAATTAGATGAAGGACAAGAACAAGGAGCAGTGGTTCCAAAGGACAATAAGCAGTGGTTTAATAGAGCAGGGGGTGGCAGATGGTACTGATTACAGGTACAGGTTGGATAGACCAGGATGTGAGTCATCACTCTGTTTACACGAGTGAAACTGGAGTACCAAGAGCAACATTTACAGAAATATCCAGTAGATCAATCAGCAAATTTAGGTCACGCAAAATATACATTTATAAACTACGGTTGTTCTGTCATTAAAAAAAATGGAAAGATAATTTAAGGATAAACAAAGTTATTGTGCTGTTGTCTTATATGGCCCCATTAGACAGGGAACACCACAGAAGAGGGTTGAAAAACTACTGTGCATTTTACTTTGAGATGAAAAGGTCAGTTTTGCACCAAAATGGAGTAATTGGTTTAGGCAGAAGGAGAGGCTGGGCAGAGCAAACACTCACCTCTGTGTCCAGCAGACCCCCTGAATTCGGGGGACATAGCCATGGTCTTTGAGGTAAAGTAGTGGCAGCAGTGGAAATGAAGCATGAAACTAAGTCACAAAAGGTCAAACAGAATTCTCATTTCAATCATCACAGACAAGTTTTATGGTCCAAGAAACAGGACCTTCAAGCCCTTTAGCTACATTTTTAAGAGGCAGACAACTCTCCGGGTGTGTTTCTCCCACCAAGTCCCAAACAGTGTAATGAAAACAGTCCTTATTAAAATAAAGCACTTGAAGTATGTTGTCAGAACGTATATGAATCAAGGGGTAAAGCTTCATGGAGGAACCTGGAACATAAATGTTAAATTTCCCTCAGCTGAAATAGAGGGAGAATGTATACAAAAGAAAATTACAAATGGAGAAACGTGTTTTCACATTTCTGGCCAAGAGGCAGCTAACTGTGGGTGATATCCAATATGGGAAGTGATGTATTTTTACAAATAATACCTTGGAGGTTGATGAATTAATGTGTTCTTATGCCAAAGGGTGCTTTGTGTGTGGAGCATTACAAGTAATATGTATTTTTTTTCGGTTACTACGCCTTTGGAAGTCAGTATAACTTATTCAGAGATAGATAAAGCACAATTGTCAGTGTAAAATCCTTCACTGTCTGAGACAAGAGTTGTGACAAGATAACGGGGAATATATTCACCTGAAGAAACCAGAGAAGCAGGCAGAAGGTTTGGATGCTGTAATTTGTACTGTTCTTTTGGTGAGTAGGTGGTGAGTTTTGGAATGCAGATATCCCTGTCCCCATCCCCTTCTGCAGCACCTGATCCTGGACAGGATCACCTCCTGTGGTGGCATCCTGCCTGGAGACACAAGACATGGACACCACACATCTCGCTGTCTTCTTGAGCTCCTTTTTGCCTTTGCATTCTTCCCAGCAGCTCTTGGGAACATCTGATGGGTGTTTACCCTTGGAAACAGAGCTTCTGCTTGTTTGTAAAGCAAACATGGGAATTAGATCCACCCCAAATGTCTCCCATGTGTCTTTGGTCATCCCTGCAGATTTCCATGCCTAAAAAGGACTCCCACACCGACCTGTGCCTCTCCATGTGCTCCTTTAAATAACCAGTCACCACGACCCTTTCAGTGAGACCTTCTTTACCACTGGCATTAAGTGTAAGCACATGTCCCACCTGCTCCCTGACCCCAGTATTTTCTGTTTCAAGCAGGTTTTGTTGCACACCTGGTGGCTGTAGGCAGCTGAAAGATTTACCTACCCTCGTTTCAATTACTGCCTGGTTCCCAGCGTGACTGAAAAAAAAAAAGAATTCTCTGAAAATAGGACAAATGACTCCATCAGCCAGTGTCCAGCAGGGCTGTCTGTGGGGAGCAGGACACCCTTCTTTAACCAAAATATCCGTGGTATTGAGTTATCATCACCACGCAGTTGACATTAACTAATTGAGGGTAATTAAATAATGGTGCGTTTTTTTCACTCCAAATGCCACAGGTAGCAAAGGGCTTAGCATATCCATGCTTTAGTGGCTGAATTCTCCATACTATTTAATAAATTCCCAATATTCAGGTAACTTTCCTCAGTTAAGTGTAAACACTGAGCTAAAACAGACAGAACAATTAAGGGATTAAGGGACACAAGACCTGAATAATTATCGTTACACAAGAATTATATAATAATTCAAAATTTAAAATTTGAAGTGAAAACGTGCTCTCAATGTTTTGATTGAGCAAAAGAAAGTGTTTTGGTTTTAGCCTGTGTTTTGACCTTTGGGAATAATGTCACTTCTTCAGACAGGAGATTTTTAAAATAATAAATGTTCTCAATATAAAAAATGTTTGGCTGATTTTAAAACATGAATAAGCCTAAGCAATACTAACTTCTGCAAACTAACATTAGTGATCCATAAAATGCTGCATGGAAAAAAGAGCTATTATTATTTATCCTGCATTACAGGATAAAATAGAGCGGGTAAAAGTTCCATGAGAATTTGACCGGATTCACTTCTAATTCCCACAGTCTGATCCAAAATAAAATGTGGGCATTGACAACTGAAACAATGCCACGGGATAAAAAGAAGCTCTCACTGGAAGGGATGGACTTGACCATGGATATTTTAATGAGGGGCCATGCTTCTAGACCAGAGATAATAATCCCCTTTCATGGGTGAGGTACCTTTTATTTCACCATGAAAGCAATACTTGAGTATTACATTTGTCCACATTCAGCTGTGGGTTCCGAGGGTGCGCAGCCGCTTTCTCCCCGCCGAGCTCTGCTGATGCTCACAATGCAAGTGTCACGCTGGGGACGGGTGACTTGACGTTGACAAGTGATTTCTTGGCTTTTAGGAGGGGAAAAAAAAAAAAAAAGCCCTCCTCCACATGACAGGTCCATCACACTATAAGACTATTGTGCTTTTTCTCTCTCTGTCTTACACAGCGAGGCCCTCCATGGATAAAATACTGCGCGGGGCAAGGATGGAGGGAATGATGTTTTCACTGAGACACTAACCATGTATTTATTTTTCCATTGTGCATTTTGTTTAAATTAACCACTTTATAAATTGAAACAGATTTATGAATCACTTAGGGCAGTTTCCCTGTTGTATGCCACCATATGTATTGATAAAGCCATAATATTAAATGCAGTAATTCATAGGGCCGTACTGTGCAAACCTTCTCAAGTAACTAAGTCCCCAATTTAAATCCCACTGAAATCAGTGATATAAACAGTGGATTTCATGAGCTTTGGATCAGTAGTTCTGCTACTCTAGTGCTGAACTCAGCTTCTTGGTGCATACAGGTGCTGCAGAGGAGAATGTGCATTGTGTGAGCAAGTAACGTCACCCAATAGTTTATCCAGATGTGCATGCTGTTTTGGTAAGCCCCTCATGTAAGTTATCAGGCCACTAAATTAATTAATCTTTATCCAGACAGAACATATCAGAATTTCAAGTCCACTAGCAATCAGCTGGTCTATAAACTGAAAATCATGAGAGGAATCTGCACTGATTGCAATATTTTGAATTGAAATTATCAAAGTCAGAGATTAAGGCAGTGATCAGTTCTGGCTCTTTTCCAAACAAAATAACCCATCACAGTTACTGGAAATTCATGCAGATGAGATTCAGGGTTTCTTTGTCGATTCTTCCCATTGAAGCCAAGAAATTTATTATTGATTTGGACTGGTGAATCACAGCTAAATTACACCCTTTATTTCTGGTGTTAAGCCACCTGAATACAAGGAACAAAGATATAAAGTTGTCTGAGTATTCTAGTTCCATAAATGTGGAAATGGGAAAACTTCCTAATACAGTGTACCAGTATGAATGCAAAATTCTGAGTTACTGATTTCAAATACAGGATATTGCAGTGACCCGGCAGTAAAAGGGAGGAAAGCAAAGAAAGAAGAATTCAGACGGAGAAGAAATACCTCTTGGATAACTTGACCACCTTAAAATTTGCCTTTTCAGTCTGTAGTTTAAATGGTGTCATTATTGCAGAATCACTTCACTGTGAAAATAAACAAATGTAGTATAAAAATGAATATTACCTGCAGGGCATTTGTCCACACTACCAGTTCTGGACATCTTTGTGGGTTTTAAAATTGCATTACTGCCATTTGATCAGGAATATGGCCACCCAGTTTTAGAGAGCTAAAGGATTTGAAGAAGCAGCAGCACTGTGATTAGGATGGAAGTCAAAAGACCTGTTGCTCACAATACCCTTGCAAGTTACACCTAGCACATTTCTTGTAAAGATGAGAATCCAGCAGTGACTGGATTCCTGCAGACTGGCCCAAATGAAGATCTTGTTCTTACCTCCTAAATGTGAAAAAAACCCCTTACTTCTCCTGTTTTCACTCAAAGCTTACATTTTATATGAGGCTGCAATTCTATTCTGAAACACACACCAATCTGAACACTTAATTTTCTTTACCACCTTTGTAACATTCTGACAAAGAATCTGCATTGCAATGTTCTAGATTCAACGATGGGTAAATGCCTAAAACAGCCTCCTTTATCCAAGCCAGGATGAACCTGGTCCTGGGGACACCCTGAAAAACTCACGCTCCAGTTTTCCTGTGCTGGAAGTGAATTGTTTGGCTGCAAACTGGATGTCAGGAGTGAGAAATGTGTGTATTGATGGGCAGCCAGAGGGGTAGGGCTAGAAGTGAGGTGGTTCACGGTCTCACAAAAGGCCAGACAGGCTGGTTTAGGAAATGCTTTGACCTTCCACTCATACCCATAGCAGATTTTCAAAATATTAATGCAGAGGACCAGGTCCTGCCACTGCATTTTAAAATTAATATATATACACAGTGTAAATAGAGCTCCGCATACTTGTGACCTTAATTTCACAGGTTCTACTTTAGAAGCAGAATTCTTTGCAAGAAATCAAGCCCATTCTGAATTAATTTTGCCCAGAAGTGTGAAATTTATTGGCAGGTCAAATACCCCTGGAACACTTGTGGCACTTCCACGCAGAATGAGCACACACATGAAATGCACCAGGAACACGTGTTACCATGTTCAAACCCAGCAACATCCCTGTTAACCCATCACACCTGGCTGCAGGTAGTGGAAAAGCACAGGGAAGTCATTCCTCAGTCAGCACAAAATCGGTTCTTTCCAGGTGAAAAATGCTGTGTGTTGTCTCTGCAGGGATGTCACCTGTGACCTTTGGCACCTCCTGAGTGTGAGAGGGTTTCTCATGGTGCTGGGATTGTGCTGAAGATGAACAAGGACAGTGACTATTCATTCCAGACAAGGGTCAAAAATGTCCTAAGCAGGGACCCTGTAGCATGCAAGGATGGTTTTGTACGAGCCATGGATGATGGTCTGGGCTGAGTTTACTCCTGGCACTGTGGGCACCATTCTCTGTCCTAAAGTCTGGCCACTGCCAAGGAGCTATTCAATTTCCTCTATAGGATTTTTTACTAATGCAGAAGGGCCATTAATCTGAAAGTACAGGCTCTTGTAGTTTCCAGTCAGGGTGGGATGGGGTCTCTCTGGTGCCACGTAGCTGTGTTTTCCATGCTGGTGAGCGGGTTTCCTGCTAAATCCTGGGTCTCAAGGCCAAAGGGAACCTGCAGGTCGCACACAATCTGACCTCAAAGGTTTGAAGTTTCACCCAACATCTCCTAAATACAGTGCATTAACTCAGGCTGGCGATTTTCATCCTCAATGGCAACGCAAGGGACTAAACTATTGCCTGTTGCAAGTGGGGAATGGGAGCCAACTGGGACACCCCCAATGCCCAAAAGTCTCTCCAAAGGAAGGAACTGATGAGTTGAGTTGTCCCTTTTGCTGCAGTGGGATATAGAAACTCCTGAATGCACCTGGCACCCTGGCTTTGAAGGGATTTCCTTTCAGCCTGCAAACACAGCAACCCCTTTAGCTCTGTGCATGCCAGCAAAGCAGGAGTCAGAGGATCATGGAAAAGGTTGGGAAAGACCTCTAGACACCTGAAAGATGGGGCATAGCATGCAGGAGCTCTGCCCTCTGCCAGGGACCATCCACCCCACCAGCTGATGGAAGGGAGAGGAGGAGAATAAATAAAACCGAGCACAGAGAAAAGAAATTTTTCCTGGCTCTTGAGGGCACTGGGGAGGGAAATGCAGTTCTGATTGTGGGAACAAAGCAAAGCAGCCTTGAACGTGGTCTGACCTGCTGGTCCGTGAGAAACACACTCTCAGCCAATTCTTCTGGAAACGTTAAGAGGGAAATGTAAAAATCTTACAAATTGCCCTGTAAAGTAGTCAAATGAAACTCTTGAGTGGGAAAATGGCATTTTCATTCAAACTTGACTGCAAAATAAAAGCATCACAATGCTCCTAAATAAAATAAAATAAAATATTTCATTTTATTAGACTCTTCATTTTGGCATGACAACATGTTCCATTTGCCTTGAATCGATTTTTCGCCCCTCCCCTGACTTATGTTTCGTGGTTTCATTTCGATTGAACAAAAGGAACACATTTACAATTTTCTCTGCTCTGATTCTTACCCTTTCCCTGATTTGAAACCTACCGTGAAAAACCCTGGATAGCAGCTAGGTGGCATTGCTATTGTTTCTACTGCTCTTCTTGACATTCCTTTTGTTATGCAAAGATTGCATTACCTCTGTTTCCACAGATTGATGCTCAGAGTGCATTTTGAGGCAATTATTTATCATGTTCCATAAATTCTTCTCTGAATCACTGCGTTCTAGGAAAAGTTGTCTGTTTTCTAGGAACAGCCTTTCTTCTCTGTACCCAAAGAGGAACATTTTATTACTTGCCGTGTTTGCGAACATGATTATCTGAATTATTAATGAGCGGTTCCTAATAAGACTTCTCTGGATTCCTTCTTTACTGTCATCACAGCACTAAACAAGGTGTTTCAGACACAAAATGTTTGAGTTAAGAAATGCTTTTGCAACAGCAAGTGTTACACAAGATGCTCTGTAAGAAATAATCAGTATTATTATTTTGCATGTGAACCTGTGTTTGAAACTAATTGCACAAGAACCTTAAGTTTTAAAATTAATTATGTCCTCTGCCAAAGGGGAGTGATGATCTGCAGCCCGATGGCTTCGTGTCGCTGGCTTAGTCAGTGATGCACAGAGCAATCCTGGAACAGAAATCAGTTCAAAAATCAAAGTGTGTGCATGGTCCTGACTGCCTTGTAGTCAGGTTTTCCTTTACTAAGGAAGTACTTCTCCCAAGAGCTAACTCTGGTTGCTCAATAAACACCTGAAGAAAAGGACCAAGATTAGTGTCTATAAAGCCATTGTGCTGTCCACTCTTTTATATGGGTCTGAATCGTGGGTCATCTACCGCCGCCATCTGCGTCTCCTCGAACGCTTCCATCAGCGCTGCCTCCGCACTATCCTGAACATCCACTGGTCTGATTACGTGACCAATGTGTCTGTCCTTGAACAGGCAGCAGTCACCAGTATTGAGGCCATGCTGCTGAGAACGCAGCTGCGCTGGGCAGGGCACGTCTCCAGGATGGAGGATCACCGCCTCCCTAAGATCGTGCTCTATGGTGAACTTGCCACCGGCTGCCGCAAGAGAGGAGCCCCAAAGAGGAGATACAAGGACTCCCTGAAACAATACCTCAGCCTTGGCCATATTGACTACCATCAATGGTCCACTCTGGCCTCCAATCGGGAGGCGTGGAGACACACCATCCATAACGCTGCTGATTCCTTTGAGAATGCACGCAGAATCAGTCTGGAGGAGAAAAGACAACGCAGGAAGAACCGTGCCTCGCCAACACTGCCCATGGAGACTTTCTGCTGTGCCTTTTGCAACCGGCCTTGCCCATCTCGCATTGGCCTCTTTAGCCATCAGCGCGCTTGCAGCAAGCGTGGGTAGAGCCCTTCCCAAATCTTCGTTCGCGAAGCCGAGCCATGAGGAGTGCTCTCCAGACAAAACTGTACTGAAAATAACTGGGCCCATTCCCCAAAGGCAAAAGACCTTTGAACACACTACAAAAAAAAAAAAAGAATTCTGTATGCCATCTGGCAGTCTCAGGTGCACGAACATCACAATTTTTCACAAATATTGGTTAAAGGGGACTGGCCAGGCTGTGCTCCTTGAGGTTTCTCTGGAGAAATCAGCAGGTGATGGAAAGATGCTGGTTGGGGCTAAGGGAAACTCACTTGGAAAGGTGGTTCTGGTCTGGTGGAAATGTCCATCAACAAATCTCAGAACGCATCCTTGCTCTCAAGTAGGGTCAAAAACAGATGGAGAAGATGATTGGGAAAACACAGTGTTGTAAGAGAACTGCTGCCTTCCAGCCAGTAAATGGACTGGGATGGGGATATTTTGTAGGTATTTTCTACCAAAGAGCTAAAAGCCCTGTTGATCTCCAAGGTGAGTGTTGCCCATGAGCACCTTTGAGGTGGGGGCAGGAGCTGCATCACTTGGCCCAACTTCAAATGCCATTGAGTGAGTTTGCAGAGTACACATGGCTTGTGTGTAGGACAAAGCTACAGCAAGATCCATCCCCAACACCATGAGGCACACTGACATCCTCCACTCTTCCTCCTGCCTTGAACCAGGTGCCAGAGAGGGAGAGAGGGGAACTCTTCCTGCCACTTTCCAGCCCCTTTTGGGTTATTTTCACCCACGGGTGTCACTGCAGAGTGTTGCTCAAGCCTTCTGAGAAGGGCTAACTTTGTTCCAGATCCATATTAAATAAATTTTCGATTTCAGATGAAATCTCTTAAATAAAGGTTTAATCCCAGATTAAAAAGACTTCCTTACCTGTAGCACAGGCTGCATGGGTTGCTGTTGCTGGATTTGTTTGAAAAAATGGTTTTGTTTCCCAGCATCATTTGCAACCAAACCCCAGTTGCATGGGCTATGAGTGAAGGCAGATCCTCGGAGGTGCTCCTGCCCTTTGGTGGCACAGAATTGTGCTGGGAACTAATCACAGGCCTGTCAGCCAGGGGAAGCCATGCCAAGCAGCTCTTTCAAATCTGACGGGGGGCTTGGGTGCCCAAAATGTCCTCAGTTTCTTTCCAGCTTTATCCTTCTGTCCAATAAAAGCTGCACACTCTTTGCAACCCTCCCCAGCCCTGGATAATGGAGAGGCTTTGAGCGTGGCTCTCCATTTGGCAGAAGTTAAAGAAGCCATAAAGCTCCACTGCCTTCTGTCTAAGCCAAATTAACTCCACAATTCCCCTGCCAGAAGGGAAGTTTGTGAAGTCGCTCATAAATCTGCCTCCCTTATCTGCTTTGTCCATAAAATGACAAATCCAGCAGTTTTACAGAACTCAGAATACATGGTGTTATTTCTGTGTTGGTTTAAATATTGTTCTCATCTACAGTGCTGTGAATCAGTAAAATCAATGAATTTTTCTTACTGTCTGTCCCTGGATGAAGAATTCAGATGTGTGTAACAGTTATAACTTGTTCTGTTAAAGCAAAACTACTAATGGTAAACATTCAGGGCAAAAAAAAAGCCATTTTAAAATGCTGCTTTAGAGGAGGAATGAGGGGGAAAGAAATCAAATTTTAGATGCTACAACACCCATGTCTAGAATTACTAGGGGGAAAAAAACATTAAATCATTCTGTGCTGCCAAAGCA
The DNA here is from genome assembly GCA_013396735.1 of Grallaria varia. NCBI lineage: Eukaryota > Metazoa > Chordata > Aves > Passeriformes > Formicariidae > Grallaria > Grallaria varia. Next base: position 46,432 of record VWZG01009822.1, on the reverse strand, counting down.
AAAAGATAATGGGTCAGCTGGAAGATTTTGAGTTATCTAAGTTGTAATAAGTAAATAAGCAGCTTTGTAGGAATTTATCACAGCTGGTTGGATCCTGTGACAGAAGAGGCAGACTTGGGGTGCATCCAAACTGTATTTGTGCTCCGGTGCCTGGAGGTGAGGTTTGGTTAACAGCCTCTGATAGCTCTTGGAGAGGAGGACACTGCTATGAAGAGTTCTTGGAAAAACTGTGTCCTCCCACTGCATTAGGAAAGCTGGTGAACAAACCCCAGGAGCATGAAGGAAGCCTTAGATGTCATGAGCACCTTTTCTTTCCAAGGGATAGGGAATGTTTCCTCATGCCAAAACCAGGAGGTATTGGACAACTCATCAGAGTCCAGAATAACCACAAAAATGGTGAGATTTAGCAACTAGTTTTGGAAATGAGAGCACGCACACACACACACACACAAAAAAGCAAAATAAAATAAAATAAAATAAATAAANAAAAGAAAAAAAAAAAAAAAAAAAAAAAAAAAAAAAAAAAAAAAAAAACAAAAACAAAAAAACCCAAAAAACCCACAAAAGCCCCCCACCAAACAGAGCTTATTTGGATTTGCTCCTGGAAGTACATTTTAAGCCAAAATGAATATAGTGTACTAAGTATCCAGCACGTACAATGCAAACTTAAAAGCTCACATGTATGTAAAGCAATATATCCTCACCAGCACACACACAAAAAGCACAAGCAAATCTCACTAGAAACTACCATTACAAATCTGATCTAAAACAGAGTATGTATTTTGAAGTTAAAACCCTGTTATAACACTTGAATTTGTCTATGCATTTATTTTCTTATTTTTCCAAACCCCAAGCACATTAAAAAATGTGGATATATTCAGGTTCCAGATCATGCCCATTTGAAGCTCAGAGGCTCTCTTGGTAGACAGTGAGTTTTTTACAGATATCAGCTCTGCCAAAGGAAATCTGACCTCTAACATGACTCTGAGGAGAAAAATAAAAATCCCATCTCTTTTACTGTCACCTGAATGGTTTTTTTTTAAAAAAAATTCTTATGCGATACTTATATTCTTTGTGTGATATAGCTTACAATTTCACTGTTTTCTTCTACTGACTTTTTCTTTGTCAGTCATTGCAAGACTGTCTTTCACAAACTTGTTGCGTGCTCGTCTTTTGAAAAACATTTCTCTTTGAAGGGTAACTCTTAGAAGCATTATTCTTGTCAGACCAGTTCCAATTTGCCATATAAGTTCTGCCAAGCTTAGCTAGTCTTCTGCTATACAAACAGTACTCTTCTTATTCAGGATTTTCTTTTTTTTTTTTTATTTTTGATTAAGTTATGGTTCTTACTAGCCTTGAAATGCAGATTAAAAAAAAAAGTTTGTTTTTTTTTCCCTTGGGGTGTCCAGTGTTGAGCCAGGATTTGGACTTGATGGTCATTGTGGGTCCCTTCCAACTCAGAATATTCTGTAATCCTGCGATTCTGTTTTGTTCCATTAGTTTTACAAAAACTGTGATGAAAATATCTTATTTTTATTTCAGTTCTGAAGCCATAAGCTAAAATATGTTTTAGTAGGCTAAAACAGAATAGGTTAAAAAGAAGTTGTATTATGGACTCAGCCTTACAGAGCTGCAGTCTAAAGCTGTGATATCTATGAATTTTTTAGAACATCTCTCTCTTTCATAGAGGGTAGGGTTATTCAAGGGCATGCCTCTCAGAAATAACTGAATAATTCAGGAGACCAAATCCCATAGCAAGGAAAAACTGGTCCTAAAGTAAAGACTCTGAAAACCCATAGGAGGGAGCTCATAAAGGTTCAGGTTCTTCTTGCCTGTTACTTGGCTGTGAACTTGGAATCCAAGTGCTCTGAAATGAAGAGAAATGAGGAGGCCGAGGGAATACCTTCTCCTGACAGTGCCTCTGGGAATTTGTGCTCTCACGAAATACAGCCTGGCTTGGCTGCCTGCCTGGGTCCCATGGCTGCTCTGATAAGAAGAGGTCCTGACACTGGGGAATGCTGCCCTAAGAGTTGATAAAATCAAAGTCCTTTCCAAGACTACACGTAGGAAGCAGTAGCGAAAGGAAAACTGTTCATAGGGAAAGCAGAAAGCATCATTAAGAGGGGACAGGAATTATGGAAAAAAGAAGAGCTCTGGGGAGGCAGGAAATGACAGGGAAAGGTGAGATGTGTGGAATGGATGATAACAGCAAAAGTTTAGGAAAGGAAGATAAGGAACTGTAAGGAAATCAAAGGTCATGGTAGGGAAGAAAAAGAAGAGAAGCAGAGATGATGCAAAAGTTCCACAGGAGCAATATGTAATGGAAAAAGACAAGGGATGTGTCCAAGGCCAGGTTGGACGTGGCTTGGAGCAAGTGGGATATTGGGAGGTGTCCCTGCCCATGGCAGGGGATGTGGAACTAAACAATCTTTAAGGTTCCTTCCAACCCAGCCACTCTGTGATTTTGTGGTAAGGGAACCTTCCCCTGCTGCAGGTACCAAGAGTCGGTTGCTGTGCATTGCTGGGAACCTGATGAAGGTGATAAAGATGAGATTTGAGGCAAAATAGCAGAAGAGGAATTGCCTTGGTTGAGATCAGCTGAGGAGAAATTGCCGATTGCCGTTGGAAACTGAGTGTTAGTTCCTCCACGGGATGGAAAATGAAATCTCTGAAAGTCTCCTCCAGCTGGCATTATTGTCCCAGAGCTGTGAATGTTGACCTGAGTGTTGATGTTTAAGCTGCAGAGGAAGGACCATTTCCAGTGGCCTGGAGGAGATGGTGGAGTGCTCTCTGTTGAGCCTGCAGGTGACATCAAACCAGGGCAAACAGTGGATGCCCTCGAGGGCAAACCTGCCACCAGAGAGTCCAGACGGTGGCAATGGGCCAACAGGAGCCACACCGAAGGCAAAAGGGACAAATGCAAAGCCCTGCCCTGGGCGGGGAGATCCCGTGCAAAGAGTTGAGTGTTCTGGTTGGGGACCTCCAGCCTGGGAACGACCTGGATAAACCAGAGTGAGGTTGGGGAGTGTGGAAGTTTGATCCTGAGCAAAACCAAAACAAAGCAACACCGCGCAGAACTTCCCAGCACCAGCACAGGCCTTGCCCCCAAAAACCAACCCCAAAAAGGGGAGAAAAACGGCGAAAAAACCAAGGGGAAGGAGATAAAACGTAAAAGCTTCAGACCACAAGGGGAACAGATATATATATATATTTACAGAGGGGGAAAAGGGAACTTAGCACTATGTGCACACTACACGAATAGCAGGCAAATACAGGGAAAGAGGGGTAACTCCAATGGTACTATACAGGTACTATATATATATACACCCAAGGGAAACAGACAAGGCACTGCATTACCCACATAGCGAAGTGTCCAGCCCCGAGCTGGGATCCTTCTCCCCACCGCCTGCCCGAGGAGAGACTGACCCAGCCACAGGAGAAGACACTGCACTGAAGAGACTGACCCAAGGAAGAGTGTCCAAAGACAGTGTGTCAGCTCTTGCTCCCTCACCCTTATATCCCACGTGATGTGAGATAGTAGGGAATACCTCTGGTTTGTCAATGTGTGTCACCTGCCTTGTTTGCCAGGAAGGCCTAAAAAACAACAAACGCAGCCAAAGCCTAAAATTTAAAACTACCACAGGAAGGTGTTCACAATGACTAGGATTGCAGACTCTGCCCTTTGCATCTCCAGGGTTGTGTCCAGTTCTGGGACCCTCAGACAGGAGAGACATGGAGGGGCTGCAGCATGTGCAGGGGAGGGAACGGAGCTGGGAAGGGGCTGAGGGAGCTGGGGGGGCTCAGCCTGGAGAAAAGGAGGCTCAGGGGGCACCTTCTGGCTCTGCAACTCCCTGACAGGAGTGGGGAGCCAGAGAGGGTGTCAGACTCTGCTCCCAGAGAACAATTGACAAGACATGAGGAAACGGCCTCAAGCTGAGCCAGGAAGGTTTACGTTGGATATAAGGACAAAAATTTTCACGTAAAGTGTGGTCATGCTTTGGAACAGGCTGCCCAGGGCAGTGGTGGAATCACTGTCCATGAAAATGTTCAAAATACATGTGGTTGTGGCAGCTGGGGACATGGTTTGGAGACAACTGTGATTGTGGTCCTGGTTGGATGGTTATCCCAGAGGTCTTTAACAACTCTGTGATCCTATGAATCTGTGATGGGAGGCTGTGGGACTGGGGCTGATTCAAGCTGAGGTTGTGTCAGCAGCCTCAGAGCCTGGGGGAAGATGAAAGAAGAGATGGAGAAGGGCCCTTCACAGCAGTGTCGTTAACTCAGATATTAAGAGTTCATTATCTCCACACCTCCTAGAATGAAAACTTTCTCATGACAATGTAATTTGTATAAAAAAACTAAGCTACACAGATTGAAATCCTCATGCAAGAGTGTTGATGGAAGTCCAGTCTGAACCCTCCTTGCACCAAATACGTAGTTATAATGGCAGCTACAATCTGAGCACAGTAAGCTTGTGCTGCAATTTCATCAGACACTTAAAAACACATTATAGTAATTAATTCTGTACTTACCCACGAATGTCCAGGACATTCAGAACACGGTTTCCAGCTGTATGGTCAGCAAACAAAAAGGACTCACCTCCAAAGAACTGTCATGTACACTTCACAGTATAGTCTAGACTGCAGTGAGCAGCATGTGGAAATCTGACCTTTCGTTGTTTTCCAGGACATGCCATTAAAAACCCAAAGAGTTTGTCAGCCCCTCTGCTGAGGAAAGCAACACTGTGCATGATGTTTAGCATGAGAAACAGGGAGTAGTTTATTTGAAATTAGGAACGCTATTGTTTTCTATGAGTATTTGGGATTTCTGTGTTTGTGCTGATTCAATTCCACTAAAACCAAGAGAAGGATGGAGGATGGAGGAGTGACTGCCCTTCTTTTAATGGTGGATTATGCACTTCCACAAAGAGCCTGATGCAAGGGCCTTTGTCTAAAGTGGATTGAAAGGCTTTTACTCACTTTGATGGCTGTTGTATCAGGTCCTAAGAAGAATAGAAGAATAGCTGCTACTGCTTTATTTGAAGAAGTAATTAATGGCAAGGTTAGAGGGAGATCAAAGGGCTATGGTGGGTAATTAGAAACGTCAGGGAAATTGCTTCTTTTAAAGCAAAGCTTGTATTTCCACCCCCCCCCCAAAAAAAAAAGGAATAAAAAAGCAAAGCTGTGTGTTGCTATCCTCCCAAACAATAAATATGTTTCTTATTTCTGTGGCAAAACATAAAACAATTTGTTTCTCTCTGCTACTTTAACCAGTCATGGTAAAATCCAGTTATACCAATAAGAAGCAGTAAGAGCGACCTAGACAGATGACTGCTTGCTCGCTTTTTCATTAGGAGAGCAGCAGTGAGAGCCCATTTCACTGCAGGCAGAGAATTAGAGGATTAGGTTCATTTGCTGCACTTTTACTTTGGGCTCCATGTGGTCCCCATCTGGAGCCCTCGGAAGAGGAGTGCTTGACAACACATGCTTGCCAGCTATTTTCCCACTTTGTTTTTGCTGACGTGACTCTCAGGCCCCAAGAGGTGTCACAAACCTTGCCCTGGCCAACCCCAGCCCAGCCCTGGGGTGGGGTGTTGAGCCCTAAGCACCCCCACATGGATGCCCACCATCACTTTGGGCATCCTCTTCCTCCTCAGCAGGGTAGGAAAGTCACACTTGCAGGGAGTGCTGTCTGCAAGGGAGAAGGATCCCTTCCTTTGGAAAATGCTCTTTTATTTGGGATCCTGCGCTTGCTTTCGGTGTGGGGTGAGGGTGAGTGGAAACCAGGCTGCAAAATGTGCTGCCCACTGCACCTTCCCCAGGGTCCTGCTCAGTGTCCCCCCTGGATGCCTCCCCAGCCAGGATACCCAGGAATGGCATTTACAGCTGTCCAGAAGGACCACAGGGGGATGTGTGACCAGAGCAGAGCTGCCATTCACTGAGGGCTCCCACCACCAGAGGAGGAACCAGTGTCCTGCAGCAGGAAGGGGGATGAGCCCAAGGAAGGGCATGGAGATCGTGTGAGATCTGGGTAATAGGCATGGACTGGGGATGAGGCACAGTCGGTAAAGAGGGATCAGGCTCATGGCATGCAGGAAAGACAACAGATGGCATGAAAACCTGCTCTTCCCTCCTCTTTCTTCAAGGGGATCATACTGATGGGAAACACACCAGAATTTCCCAGAGTCTCAAAGGCTGAGTAAAGAGTTATTACATTTCCATGATTCAGGAAGCAACTATTTTCAGTCTGTTTCCATCACAGTGGCTTCTCCAGCTGTGGAAGCCTCCCCACATTTGCTCCACATGGCAACTTTGAGCCATGGAGAGACGTGGCATCCACAGCCAAGAGTGACACTTGTGCCCTCCCACAGCCAAGACAATGGTTGTCACAATGATGCCAGGGTGTCACAACTTCCCTGCTCCTCGTTTCACACCACGAGGTGGCACAACCCTAGTGACGGCGAAATCAACAGCCTTCCAATCTCTTGCATCACCTTCACGTCATTCACTGGGGGGTTTTCTGCCCCCTTTTAAAAACCTGTGTGAAGTCAAAATAAAATTCCTCTGTGAAGTTCGTGCTGGTGTGCCCCTGTGTGGTCCCACCTGCCCTCACCACCGATGGGGACAGATCTGCAGCTCAGGGGGCCAAAGGGGAGCACGAAGCTCTGGAGGACACAGAAATCCATGTGCTGTAGGTGGCACTCTGGTCTGTCTCAGCAGAGACCAAGGCCTGTGAGCCATCAGCTGGAGGTGCTGTCTTCCCACAGAGACATAAAGCAGAGGTTCAGGCAAATTGCCATCATTAGAAAAGGCCACTTTCCCTGCAACAGTAGGAGTGTCACCTCCAGCGCTCCAGCCAGCTTTTAATTCTAGCCATTTACATGTTGCTTACCTAGAATTCTCCTGGTGGTTCCAGCCAGATAAGGTAATTTGAGTTTTCCTGGTCGCTGCCACGCTCTTGGGTGCTGCTCTGTGTTGCTGCACAGCTGTTGGGTTTCACCTCGAGGTGGCTGCACAGCAGCTGTCGACAAAGTGATTCTGCATTTACAACATGTGTAAGTGTGTCGGTGGAGTTTGTAAAACATGCTGAGCACTTTCTGGATTAAATGCGCATGCAAATGCGCGGCAATTACCATTATGCACATCTTCCCCCAAATACTGTGTTCGCAGAATCATCAGCCTTAATGGGAGCTGCAAGGCTGCATCCGAAAAGGACTCCTAATTCTCTCCAGGCATAATAGCAGCATCAGTAAAAGACGTGCTAATAGCAAATGGCTCTATTCATGTGAACTTACCAAAGAAAGGCTTCAACTATTTTGCTCAGTACAGCGACTTCAAAGGCGTCTTCATTCATTCCGGCGCTACAAACCAGCCTCTCGGAGGATGAACGCCGAGTAAACACTGCGAGAGGGAAAATAAGATAAGGCGCATGGGAGGTTTAACAAAGAGAGAACACATTTCACTCTCCCCGCTGCCCTACATGGGTTTAAGTGGCTGACCGTGAGCCCCAATTATGTTATTGCTGAGGTCCCTTTGAGGGGCTGTGCGAGCTCTTCTGTTGAGGAGTCACAGGAAGGGATGCTGCCCTTGTTTTTCGTGCAGTCCGCCAGTTCTTAATGGACTTCATATGGTCTCTGCTTTTTCAAAGCAGACTTCTTATCGCAACTACAGAACAGCCTTTTTGTCTTCTGCAGATTCCTGGTGACAAATTTATCACTCATCCCTCTCCACATCCTTGCAGAAATGAATCCCCCTCCAGTGCTGAAGACGCACATGGAGCAACAACCTCCACTCAATATCAGTCCAAGCAGCAAAAGTCTGACTGCAAATGTTGACTTCCCATCAGCCACTGTGCTGCCTGTGCTGGTGTTACTGGGTCCAGACTGGGCACAGAATCTAAACTAACCCCAAGGAAAGTGGGAACATGGAATGGTGGATTGGTTTGGGTTTGGAGGGACCTCGGTGACTTCATGGGAATGCCACCAGACTGGAGTATGGCCATGCTTAGCGTTGATTATTCCTGTTGTGGTGTTCCCGTCTGAGGAACCTGGAGGAACAGAGCCCAGGCCTGACCTTTGGGACACCCAATTTGTGGCGAACCCAGTGGAGCACAGAGCCATGAGCAGAACTCAGATGATGACTAGTCCGGTCTCTTGGATTCTTTATGGTCTCTTGGATTTTTAAGATCTCTTGGACTTTTTAAAATCTCTCCAACTCCTGCTTGAAGCATCTTATTTTGTGATGTTTTTGCAGTTGGGTTTTTTTTTGTTTTGTTTGTTTGTTTGGGTTTTGTGTGTGTGTGATTTTAGTTTGCTTTTGGGGTTTTTTTGTGTTTTTTGTTGTTGGTTTTTTTTTTTCCTAGGTTTAGTTGGTTTTGGTTTTTTTTTATTTTATTTTATTTCATTTCATTTCATTTCGTTTTGTTTTATTTGATTTTATTTTATTTCATTTTATTTTAATTCTGTGCATGACCTAGGGAATGAATCAACTATTAGCTTTGTCTTCAAGTGTGACTTGCTGGGAAAAAAAAATAGCCATGAATAGTCCTTGACTATTTCAAAGTAATGATGTTATTCATCTAATCCTGTAGTGAAAGCAGCAAAGCTACATCCTTTTTTTTACAGCTGTGTGTGTGACATGAGCCAATGAGGCTCTTGACTTCTCGCTGCTAGGCCT
>VWZG01009822.1:0-13776 GCA_013396735.1 Grallaria varia | reverse complement strand
CTCCTGCCATTCCAAGCCCTGCCAGGTATTGAACTGATATCCTCTAAAAGCATCACCAACAATGCCACACCCATTTGTTTTGCTTCTGTTTATATTACACATCATTTTATGGCCATTTAGACTGAATTTCTCTGCCTTTTTTATCACCTTATTTCTCAGTGTCTAAAGACTCACTCATGGCTCCTTTGAGGCCAAGTTTTGATCAGTTTGACTACTTTGGTATCAGCTGATAATTGCTTTATTCATTACTTTCCCTTTCTCCACGTAACTTAATGAATATTGTCCAAAAATGCATTAAATATTTCCATCCATTTTATGCAATGTGTATGTATTAATCAACATTAATAATNAGAGGGAATTGTGTCCATGAAGTTTTACCTCGTTGGCTGTAGGCAACCCTTGGAATCCTACAGTTTAATTTTGAGGGATCGATAAAACCTGATGTATAGTGCAAGAGGCTTCCTCTCCTCATCTCCTAAAATCAGCTTTTATTATCCAGGCCTGGTGAGGGAAAGGGATGGAGAAAAGAAAATAATCAATCCTCTCATCCTCCAGAATTCCTTCTGTTCTTGGAAGTAGAAATGTGAATGTTGTGATTTTTACCCTTGCTTACATTAAGCAGTGACAGGATATCCCCTCCACAAAGCAAGGAAAGAACAATCTCAGGCATTTTTCTCAGTTATAATTGCTATTATTAATAATAAGAATAATAATATTGTTTCATAATTATCATGACAATAACAACTACTCCTAGTAATAATAATAATTCTAATTATGTTTATAATAGTATCAATTATATAATAAAACAACAATAACAATAATAATAATGATGATGATGATCTGTTTTATTTTAATAGTTATCCCTACTCTGAGACACGAAACTCCAAAGCAGGCAAATGTAGAATATGGAAACAGACATAGGAAGGAGACCAGGAGGTTAAGATTTAGTACATCAAGATCATCATTGTTTTACAAATAAATCATAAAGCACTGCTTAGATTTTTCAATGTTTTGAGTTATACAGACTGGAAAAATCAAGGTTGCTGCAGTCTTTTGTCCCCACAGTTGTGCACAGGGGAACTGCAGCCCTGCCAAGTGACACCAATTAGCTGGAGGTTGTTAATGAGGAGATGCCCATCCACCATAGCAAGGCAGCCCCAGCACACTCCTGCTCAGGAGCACTGGTGAGTTTCACCAGTTCACAGTATCTGACTGTGGTTTTTATGTTTTGTGAAACAAATGAACAGTATTTAAACTGCACTTCAAGGTAACAGGATGCCACTGTCCTTCCAGCTTGCTTTCCAAATTGCTCAGGTGGTTCCCAGCAGGAATTTTTGTTTGTTTTCTGTGGGTCACATCCCAGTTTCCTGGATAGTGCTTCTTATCACTGCTGCAGAAGTTCAATAAACAGGGTTATTCACATTGCTGGTAGTGATGGGCACCAGCCACAACCCCCAGGGCTTTGGATCACCTTGGATGGGCACTGATAAACCTGGACTTTCCAAACTCCAGCAGGACCCTTTGACCACCTCTTTAACACTCCAGTTTATTGCAAGTTTCTACCTAGGAGCTCTCAAGGTCTGTTTGTTTTTCTACTCTTTGCCTCACTGGCCACAAGTTGTTTGCAGTGTATGGCAGATAAATTTGGGTTTCAGTGATGGGACACTGGTGACACACACCTCTGCATTTCACCATCTTACACAGTCACAAGGCCATTATCACCCCTAAGGCTCCAGTACACACCAGTGGAAGGGGTAGCAACAAAATAATATGTAAAATCTGACTTTGCTCACCTAAAACTGCTGTTTGGAAGGCCATGGGGAAAGTGATTGTTGTCTTCAGTGTAAATGTTCTATAATGTATTACTCTCTGCCCTCATTTGAGTGGCAAAGTCTCAGATGAAGCACAGAAGGAATTTAGGCACTGTTATACTGAAGCATTTTTAAATACTGCATATTTTTATCTTTGTTTGAATGTATCAATATCTAGTCCTAAACCAGCTATTTTTCTGGTTCATTTTTTAGCATCCCTTATGCATGCTTTAGAACTTTTGTTAAATCCCTTTTTTTCTCAGAGTTGTGTGGGCAATTTTACCTTTTTTTAACCAACCTCATGTTCCTCAGAGGAGAAAGCTGTTCTTTCTGATTTGATCCTTTTGACTGGAGAAATCACTAAACCAAAGGACCATCCTAATGAACTAATTTCAGAGTCAACCTAAGCTGAAAGAAGGTGGGATGTCAGCAACCCCCTCACTTGCCAAGTTACTCAAGGAGCTTTGGATTTTCCTGAGGATGCAAAATTTCCACTTATTTTGTACTCAAGAGATTTCCATCCCTCCTGATTCCAGGAAGAGGTTTCTTGTGAATGTCAGAAATTTAACTCATACCATTTCTTCATTTGGAAGGCATAACAGACTGTAACTATTAATAATTACCAGTCAGATTCCTGACTGTATTTTTATCATTGGAATGCTGGACCTGGAAATAGCCACACAGACACCCAGGCACACACACTGGGCTCCCAAAGAAAACATTTCCAGAAGAAAGCAGTATCCATAAAATTTGAAGTGTTAAGTCAATGAGTTTAGATGATGAAGTGATTAATTAGCAGCCTTCTACTGAATAATCTGGTTTGTAGATTATCGGAATTTTTGCCAGTGTTAAAATTTTCCTGTCCTCACAGCAGAGAATTTAAAAGTCTAAACCAAATAAACCAGCTAATATATCACCAAAATTACCTGCATTTCCTCTGCTTTCCCACTTCTCTGCGCTTGTTTGGTGAATCCTTTAGAAGTAGAAAGTTGTGGACATTTGAAATACGCATTCCATCCAGGCTAAATATGTGGCAATTATTCTTCTCTAAAAGCAAAAGAAAACAAAACAAATAACCCTTTAAAATAACTCCAGAAAATAAAATTCTTAAAAAAATATTTCTGTTAACTGTCATGGATTAATATCTGATTAATTACCGAAATAATTCAGGTTTTCACAAACAAAAAGGTACCATTTTCACTGTAGATTTTTCCCCTGCAATGTGTTATTCCTTTTCTTTCTTAAAAAAAATATCAACATTTACTGGTGTTTAATAAGACACGGGGTGGATGCAATGATTTATTCAGTTGCTCCCTGGGAGAAAGACTTTCAAATCTCTGGCTAAAAGGAAAACAAAGAAAACATAAATTCCCTGTTTCAGCAGGGTGTAATAATTTTGCAAATCGCCTGAATGCAATTTTAGATTTGCAGGTAACCTGAGACAAAGGTAGACCTGAGTGATGCTCCTCCTCTGAACAACCTACCATCTCCCTTCTCGCTGCAAAAATTCCACAACTTCGCCTTGTAGGTGAGTTTGCTCATTTAATGCATGAGCTGGGAGCAGCTGGAGCTCATTGATGCTGCATCTTCTGGTGCAAAGGGACTCCCCAGTGCCAGGACAAGGCTCCCAGGTGCCACCCAGCACCTCACGCCACTGCAGCTCCTGGTGGCACTCCTCCAAACAATTTGAACCTCAGAAGGGATCACCTCAAGTTGCCATGAAAGCACAGGAAGGGAAACAGAGGAGCCCTGTGATGTTCTCTGAGCCGTGTTCCCCATCACTGCAATTCCCCAGGTTATTCCATCCCATCCTGTGGTGTCGATGGAGAAGAGGCACTAACTGGGCATAGACTGGGTTGGGTTTATTAGTCACAGGTTTATCCAAAGCTCGTGGTGAGGCTGCTGCTGGCTGCTTTTGGGCGCTCTCCTTGGCTCCTTTCTGTAGGAAAGGCTGGGGATGGAGGGCAGGCTCTCATCCTCTTGTTTTTCTGGGATCACTTTAATTGCAAGCACTCCCGAGTTCAGAGGCAGAGACTTGGAACAGGAAATTGTAGCTGGACTGGCAGAGCCATGGCCACATTCTGGCACCTTGTCTGTACATGTGTGCTGGAGAAACACATACCTTTGAAGATGAACTCCATGTGCTATTTTAGAATGTTTATACATGAAAAAAACCGGTTTCAACACCGGCTTTGGTACCTCTCAAATAAACGAGACAAGAAAGTAAAACACTACTGTTTCACAAGCTGGCTAATCTGATCCTGATTCCAGGCTCTGCAATATATTTATAATACTTCACAACATGTGGTGTCTAGAGGAAACGCTACCTTCTTTCAGCAGTCTGGGAAATGTGTTGTGAGACAGTCTAATGACAGGAGTGATTCAAGGGGTTTCTCTGGTTTGCTCTGGCACGGGAGTAATCTGGACACAAGTGCTTTTAAACGCCATTTTTGAAACTTTCCATGAGATAATGGTGGCTCTTACGTGGTTTACTTCAAAGCAAAACAGATATCTCTGTCCTCCCTTACACATATGAAGGCACCAAAGCGTGGGGTCTGACATTATATCCTTCTCTGTGCATTCCAGGCATCAGAGTTAGGTGGGATAATTTGCCTTTCTAATTAAGAGGAACTATGCGAATTGAAAAGGCTTCGAATGAATATTAGTCTAAATAGGTATAATTTTTCTGCTTATTGATCCCTTCTGTGCTGGTACCAAGCATTTTCTTGCAGTGAAGTTTCTAAATTTAAAGGAAATATTTTTTTTTTTTTTTAAATAGAAACAAGAAGGAATGGCTGAGGAAGACAGACAGGGATGAATGCAGCAATTGGAACCAGAAATTCCTGCCTTCTCCATCTGACTCTGACCTTGGGGGTCTTCAGTGCATGGCTTGGGTCTTGTTTCCTGGTGCCCCTCCCTTTAAAACTACAATTCTATGTTTAAGTAAGAGCCGTGCAAGGCAAATCATTAGCAGATGAGAAGCAATTAATTAGGAAATTCTTGGAAAGTAGCCTTGTTGTAGGATGGCTGATTTACCTCTGGTACCAGCACAGGAGCATAACCACCAGCCACTGGTTAAAAGCCATTGTCATCTGACTGCTGAACTCACATTAAGTTACTTGGGCTGGTGGCTCCCAACAGCTGGCCCCATAGCAATCAGTTTGCTAGCACTGCTGGTGGTGCATTGTCTATTTTTGTGCCCCTGGTTTCCTTGCTGGAATGGCTGAAAGGTGTCAGCGTGTTGCTCTGGCCCGTCACCGCCTCGCCAAGGTGAGGCGTTGATGGATCGTAAGCTGGGGCCAGACCTATAATAGGAGTCATATGGCTTGGGATGCCTGAGGCCACGGCTGGGAAAAGCAGGCAGAGATGAGCTGGTCACGGAGCATTTGGGATAGGAAAAGTAAAGAAATCACCATTTACAGGAAATATTTCAAGCCAGCTAATTGCTTGACGACCTGCATCAGCCTTCCATTTGGTGTCACATCTGGAATGCTCCAAGGCACATTCTGCTCCGGTATCTTTGGCTCTCCTCAGAGCCCCGCTGGTGATCTAATGTGTAAAGCATTGGTTGATTAACTCACACACTTTACATCTCCACCAAAAGTGAAATAAAACGAGGATGAGATTTATGGTCCTGTGGAGGTGAGTTCATGTGTGGAGACACAGCACTGGCCAGGATGGGCAGATAGGCTGTGCTTGTGGAAAGCACATGGGGAACCAGAGAGAACTCTGCTCCCGTGTTCTTCAGAAGCAGGGCAACACCTCTTGTCTTTCTTTCACAGTTGCAGCCAAAGCTGAATTCATTTGTGAGCAAGAGGAGTAGATGAACCCAAGACTGCCACTGTTTACTTTGATGATCCTTAGGACGTGTCTTGTGAGTTTCTCATCCTGAGCCCCAAAGTAGGTGTTGTAGCACAGCAGCCATGGAGCACAAGTATGAACATCACAGAACAGAGACAAGTCCCCTGGTTGCTGAACCTGATTTCCTGAAGTCAGAGGTGCCCTCTTGTATCATGCTTTGCATAAACTCAGAATTACGTGGCACCTTGGCCTTCAATATTCCCATTCTAAATTTCTCCTCGAACTCACCCCTCTGAAAGAAGGTGTTTCCAATTCACTCTGTGTTTTAGATAAACCTCCACAGAGAAAAAGCAGGCAGACTTTGTTCAAATTAATTATAAAATACTTTAAATTAATTCCATCAAATAAAAAGTACTAAAGTAGGAAATGCTTAGTCTGGTACATAGTAGTAGTTAGTATGCAGTAAAAAGGGATAAGTAAAAATGCATCAAAATAAGGAACTTTTATAAGTCAGAAAGCTATCTTGATGCTCAGATACCAAATCTATATCAAAAGTCATTGTAAAGATCATAACAACAAAATATGGATTACATTTTGTTTTGTGTTCAAAGAATCGGCTCTCCTCTTCATTAAATAATTATGAGGGATATTACTGTAGTATCAACAAGGGCCTTTGTCTAAATCAATGGATAATTCAATATGCAGTCTCCATCGGTTTCCAAGTTTGTGCATTGCCTGGCTGAGATGTCAGGGGAAAAGTGCCTGCTATTATTTCTGAACATCAGTTATTGAATAAGTTGAATGGATTTTTCTTTGCTTGAAGATAAAGTTCACTTATTACAGATGAAATATTGCTTTGAGACTCAGAAGAGTTAACACACATACAAAAATAAATTGGTTGCTGAGGCACAGAATGCACTACTTTTTCCCTTTCCAGTTCTTTAATAAAGCCAACAAATTTATCAAATACCAAAGATAATTAATCTGCAGAGAACAAATTAATTGAAAGACACTGACCACTTCTGTTCCACCCTCATCCTCTTTGGCTGGCAATACAACACGTGGTAGATCCTTTATCACCACAGTTGAGTGTTTATACTACAAAGTCAGCCCTCGTTGCTGTCAGGGGTAATCCTGCCAAGTGGAGCTATTAGATCTGGTGTGCTGCCAGAGTTTACCCCCAGACTTCATTATTTAACCGTTTCTTTGTGCAGGCTGGGCCGTCCCTGAGGCTGGCAGGAGTCACTGCTGCTTTTGTGCACGCTTTCTGCAGGGCTGTGGGAACGGGACGAGGGGCCTCGCACACACACATGGAGATATGACAGTGAGAGGTCTTGTTTCCTCCGCCACCAAGTTAGCACCCTGTGGAAAGAGAAGCCTGGAAAGCCATGTGTGAAGATCACAAAGGGCTCAGAGCTCGTTTTTAAGAGAAACGTGGATTTTGCATTAGTATTCTCAATTGCTTGCAAGCGCCTCCTGGGAAGGTCTCTCTGCTCGCTGGGAGCTTTGCCGTGGGACTGGTCCCCATGGTCTGCACAGGGTGGTGTACATACACAGGCAAAACAATTCCTGGGTGTGCTGGTTTAGAAGTAAACTGGCAGGAGAAATGAACCCAACTCAAAAGAGTTTAGAAGTCAGAACTACAATTTAATAAAAAGATAACAATAAATACATTGATACGAAGGAAAATTGGTTTTAGCCCACAAAACCCACTTGTACAACCCAGCCCCCTGGGGCACAAACAGAATGGTGCTCACCAGCCCCTGTGCTGAGCACCACGTGGTCCCACTGAATAAAAAGCAAAAGGAAAAAAAAAAAGAAAACCTGTTGATAAGGATTGTGGTTGCAGTCTGGTTGAAAACAGTTGTCACAGTCCTGCTGAGGTTCTGGTCCTCCTCTCCATCTGATGAGTGGTGCCCCCAGTCCCCAAACCCCAAGCTTATCTATGCTTGGGTTCAGATGGGAACACCCAGTACCTCCCCCAGGGTGAGGGGTTTCACAATGGGCAATTTAGTCAGTGAGTCACAGGATATCTTGGTCTACTTGATGGCCCATCAGCAGACATGACCCCTCAGGTTGGGTGTGAAGGTGTTAATGATTCCCAGAGGGGAGTTATCACACCTGAATCATTGGTGTGAAGACAGGGAACCCTCCTATCTCAGTTTTCTCACTCACCCAGCTCATAGCCTGAGGTGTCAGGTGTATCTTGGGCAGCTGCTGCAAACAATGCCTCATTAACAGTTCATGATGAATGGCAGAGAGGGTATAGAATACACAGTTCCAGTTACACTCACACAGTGATAAACTGGTCCTGGGTGTTATAACTTGGACACTGGAGTAAAACTAGTTGCCTTTTGAAGAGCACAGGGGTATGCAGCCCAGAGCCAGAGCTTGGTCCCGGCCATGCCGATGCACCGCATAAACCTCATCAAGTGGCCCTGACGAGCCCTGCTCTGCTCTGTGGTCCCCACAGAGGTTATGCAAGTGCTGGAGGGCACATGGCTTATCACAATATTGGGTAAATGAAAACTGCAGTAATCCTGGAGGAATCCTTCATGTTTTCAAACTGACAGGAAGGATGAAGACTCTGACTGAAGGGACGCATCATCGCCACATGAATCTGGCACAAAGAAAGACCCACCAGATGCATCGTGGACGTGTATATAAAGAATACTGCAGCAGCATGACTTGCCCTTCCTTCCCCAAACTTCACTGGCATTTCAAAAAAACAGGGCACAAAGGTCTACCTGAAAGACTGAAAGGAAAGAAAAGAAAAGCGTTTTTCCTACTTAATGCATCCTCACTTCATCATCTTCTTTTCTACTTTCTTAACATTCTTCTCTGGATAACACTCATAAAAGAAAACCTTCCATGGTTCAGTGAAAGGTTTGGTGAATGCAGTCCTGTGAGCTGGGAGCATGTCCCAGAGCTGCTGCTGCTGCGGAGCTCTTCTTCTTGGGCTTCCCAAGGCTCACTGTGGCCTCCATGTTTCTGAAGAGTTAATTTCAGGGACAAGATGAAAATGGCATCTTTACATTTAGTTCTGCCTCTCAAGGAAAATAAAGGGACCATTTCAAGCATTTTCTTGCAGTGAAGTTTCTAAATTTAAAGGAAATTTTTTTTTTCTTTTTTTTTATTTAAATAGAAACAAGAAGGAATGGCTGAGGAAGACAGACAGGGATGAATGCAGCGATGGGAACCAGAAATTCCTGCCTTCTCCATCTGACTCTGTCCTCGGGGATCNAAAGAATACTGCAGCAGCATGACTTGCCCTTCCTTCCCCAAACTTCACTGGCATTTCAAAAAAACAGGGCACAAAGGTCTACCTGAAAGACTGAAAGGAAAGAAAAGAAAAGCGTTTTTCCTACTTAATGCATCCTCACTTCATCATCTTCTTTTCTACTTTCTTAACATTCTTCTCTGGATAACACTCATAAAAGAAAACCTTCCATGGTTCAGTGAAAGGTTTGGTGAATGCAGTCCTGTGAGCTGGGAGCATGTCCCAGAGCTGCTGCTGCTGCGGAGCTCTTCTTCTTGGGCTTCCCAAGGCTCACTGTGGCCTCCATGTTTCTGAAGAGTTAATTTCAGGGACAAGATGAAAATGGCATCTTTACATTTAGTTCTGCCTCTCAAGGAAAATAAAGGGACCATTTCAAGCATTTTCTTGCAGTGAAGTTTCTAAATTTAAAGGAAATTTTTTTTTTCTTTTTTTTTATTTAAATAGAAACAAGAAGGAATGGCTGAGGAAGACAGACAGGGATGAATGCAGCGATGGGAACCAGAAATTCCTGCCTTCTCCATCTGACTCTGTCCTCGGGGATCTTCAGTGCATGGCTTTGGCCTTGTTTCCAGGTACCCCTCCCTTTAAAATAGCAATTGTACATTTAAGTAAGAGCCGCACAAGGCAAATGATTAGCAGATGAGAAGCAATTAATTAGGAAATTCTTGGAAGGTAGCCTTGTAATCACATTGTAGGATGGCTGATTTACGTCGAGTACAATGGTTAAATAGCCACAAGAAGGCTCTTACAGATCATAACTTGGGCATTTTTCCAGCCAGGGCTTCAAGGCTCTGTGTCCAAGAGGAGCCGTGTGGTGTTCTGAAGGCTGGTGAGGCAAGACCAAGAGCCAAAACCAAGGCTCCGTAAGTCTGGCAGAAGAATGAAGAAATATGTCAGTGCTGCCGAATCCCCTTTTATGAATCCCTAAAGCTACCGAGAACAGGAACAACTGGAGGGTAAAGATTTCCTCAGACATCGTTTGGGGTCATGCACAGTGGGGAAAAGCTGATCCCTTACCATCGCTGACCCTATTTAAATCCAGTAAGTGCTCTGGGGCAAATATTTAAATAGCAAACAAGGGTTTTGACCACAAAATAAACATTTTAAAAAGGCATGATGACTTGTGACAGACTGTTCTCCTGCAGCAGAATGTGACATTGTAGTCGGGGCCCTTGGGGCTGTGGAGCAACTCAGCCTCAGGTTGTATGGGAAGGGTGAAGGAGGTGGAAGCTGAAAGATGTGTAAGCAGCAAACTGAGCTGTAACTTTTCCAGTTGTCTGAAACACTGCTTGCCCTTGAAGGAATTGGCCTTCACAGGCCCTGCCACAGCCTTTCTTCACAGCTGCCTGCACCCTGCCCCCCTTTCAGAGAGCTATGAGCTCTACATTGTGCCATTCTTCAACATCTACAGAAGGCTCCTTCTCAGAGATGGTTTTGAAAAGATCCTTAAGATGCCTCTTACCCTTGTCTCATCTATTCTTCTCATCTTATAACAGCTCTTTCCCTTCTTTCCTTTTCCTTCTCATCTTATAACAGCTCTTTTCCTCTTCTCCTAAGATGTTCCATCTCCTTATTTCCCTTCCTAATGCTGGTCCTACTCAGAAAACACACAATTTCCCTTGGTTTTCCTTCTTTTCTTCCATTTCTTCCCACCGTATCTCAAAAATGTTATACCCTATCTCTGTGGATGCCAAATCCCAAACTGCTTAGGGCCAGAGAGCAGAGGACCATCCCATGTATACCACCCTCATCTAACCTGTGAAGAGTCATAGAATCATAGAATCTATTGGGTTGGAAAAGACCTCAGAGATCATCAAGTCCAACCCTTGGTCCAACTCCAGTTAGTTTACCAGATCATGGCACTCAATGCCACGTCCAATCTCAGTTTAAAAACCTCCAGGGGACTGAGCAGGCAGCCATTCCATTCCAAAAGCATTTGGCGTGCTCCAAAAACACAGAAAAAATTAAATTAACAGGTAGCAAGGCAGACACTGCATCTTGTCTTCTCAAGTCTCATCCAGGATCCTTGCTTGTGTCCATCCCAGATGGAGGTGGGAGCCTGGAGAAGGCTCCTCCAGCCCCTCATGTCTTGCTGGCAGATGGCAGCCAATGTCAGTGGAGGAGAGAGTGATTTCCTCCTCTCTCCCCTGCCATTAATCTCTTCTGGAAGTTGTGGTTACAGCTCTCTGCTGCTGTTATCTTTGGTGAACCCAGGAAAAAAGGCAGCTGTTGCTTCAAGGAGCTTTCCTGCCATCAAAGGAGTCTGGGAATCTGTTCCCAATTGTGGACTGGAAGAGGCTGCGCTCAACAACTTCACCACTCCCATATTTTTTGCTCTCTTTCCGAAGAAGGACGTATCAAATAACTTTCCATTTTAAACCATCAGGAAAATTACATATCCTCTGCTTCGAGCGTATGACCTTGAAAATCACAGGGCAGGAGGCCTCAGGAACTGCTCTTGTGGCTGTCCAAATGTAATTACCCACTGCCTGATGCCACGGGGCTGTCACAGCTTTGGAGCTGCTGTCCATGGCATACAGCAGCACAGCACCCCAACCCTCCTGCAGCCAGGGACCCCCCAACCCTAAATTCCAGTCTGGACAAAGCTGTCCTGGAGCACAGCCAGGCAAGCACGGGCACACACTGAATAGGGGAAATCTGAATTGGAAATGCTTAAATGTTTCAGATTTACACAAATCAGAGCCTTTTTTTGGTTTGGTTGGTTTTTTTGTGGGTTTTGTTTGGGTTTTTTTGGGGTTTTTTTGGGTTGCTAACTTCAGCTCAGCTCTTCAAGGCTGTGAGTGTTGGAAAATCATGGAATGGAGTCACACAATCCTGGAGTGGTCTGAATTTGGAGGGAACTTAAAGCTCATCTCATTCCCACACCCCTGCCCTGGGCAGGGTCACCTTCCACTAGACCAGGCTGCTCAGATCTGAGCTTGAAGTTTGTCTCTTCAGTCGTGGAAATAATTGATTGTTATATACATCACCTTCCCTTATTTATCCATATTAAAGGGGTAGTTTTCATTTGTGGCTTTATTGTTTGGGATTTTTTTGCAGGTTGTCTCACAGGGTGTGTCGCCTGAGCCCAAGAAGAACACTAAAAGCATATTATCCCTCCACTGAGAACAGGAGAAACAGCTCTGCTTTAAGGACATGACAGATATGGCTGTGGTGCTACCACAGTTCATTCCATCAACTTTTTCAGTAAGATCTTTTAAATTATAAATTATTAAATTGTTTCCATATTTCTATTCATCTGAAATATCCCATTCAGCAACATCACCACATAGTAACTACCAAAGCAATACAATGCCTCTGTTAAAATGATCAGGGCCTGATCCTGGAGCTCTTTAATGTGCAGTGACACTTTCTGTCCTTACAGATGGCTCCAATACTCTTCAGAAACAACACCCTGGGTGTTTTTTTCCCCCCTTAAGAAAAATGAGTTGAAATTTCCCTCTTGTGCAGAGGAAGTCAAAGCTACAACCCCAAACTTGTTTAGGCAAGCCTTAGAAAAATGAGGTTTGAACTACAGACAGAATAAATAGAACAAAACTAAAATGACAGACAATCTGTTTCAATGGATTTTCCATGCTATTTGTTTACTTTTTTTTCAAGTTGTGTGCTCTTGCTGGTTTAAATATTCGTGGACGTGGAGCACTTATAGCTGAGACCTAATTCAAATATACTGTGTAATGCAGAAGGCTTGAGATCTGGCTCTGTGGTTTTGTTTGACAATGTATAACAGGTCATTTACATAGTTAACTTCAGATCTGGGGTTAAATTGAATTGCTCATTTTGCTTTTTGCATTGTCACTTGGAAAATGCTTCTCCTTGGCTGGGATTTCCTAGAAAAGATACAGAGGAATGTTCCAAATTCTCTTTCTGCTCTTAGGCTATGCCATCGTTCCTTCCTAATCCAACCATTAAATAAGGGTGAATTTGAATGATATGAAATTTTTATATTTGTGTTATGCATTTTTTAATTCATTTTTTGTGTGACCACAAGCCAACACCTGAGCTGCTGTTTTATTCTGGTGATGCTGAAACAGAAGCTCAAGGCCTGTTAATGTAACAATCACATTTGAAGCACAACTAAGCTCAGTTTGGCAGAAAGAAAAGCTCAAGGAAATGTCATAGTTTAGGAAGTTTGGGAGACTTTAGTTTGTTTTTTTTTGTATGCTTGAATTTTTAGAAATATTGACCTCAAATTCCACTTTTCACAAAGATGGTTCTCTTTCAATTACACTGCTTGCCATTTTGGAAATGCAGGTGAGTTTGTGTAGATGAACACGCATTAATTCCATATGGGAGAAGGGGCTATTTTTTTATTCTCCCTCCTATGAGCAACACAGAACTTCTGAACCATTATTTATTTTTCCTGATGGTTTGATTTTTAAAAAAAAAAAATGTATAAATGTATGTCTCACCTAAAAGGAAGTGAATGAAGGTATCAAAACTACAATAAGACTGAAAAGTGAGACTGAGATAAGAACTCAGGTTGTTGATTCAGATTTTTTTTATTCCTTCGGGTGTTTCATTTGCTTCTGTTGCAGCTTATTGACACAGATTTCTCTTTAATCATAGCTTTTCAGGCAGCATCCTGTTTCTAAAATTCACTTCAACCATTCACCCTGAAAAGCATCTTAGCTGACACAACTTTATGGAGCATATCTTTTGAACCTCTGCACAAGAGAAGTTATTTCTGAATTATTGTCTCTTTCCCCTCTGGGAAGATACTGTGGTCTCCAAGAAAGCAGAGTTTCCAGGGCAAAAAAAAAAAAAAAAAAGAAAAGGTTGGTTGTATTTGGTGACTCCCTTCTGAGGGGAACAGAGGGCCCTCTGTGTCACCCTATATATCCCACAGGCAGGTCTGCTGCC